>JZKD02S2233884.1:25923-71348 GCA_000966675.3 Picea glauca
AATTGTAGAACCAGAGACAACAAGCTTGAAGAGGGAGACTTCCAGGAGGCCTAACTTCTTCATTTTTCGACCGATTGAGGTGCCGAAAGAGCCCAGACAAGGGTTTTGGGATGCTAGGAAGCCATTGAAGCAGTCGGTTTGTCAGTTTGAGCATTGTAAGACATGTTTTTGAGCATTTTTTGAGCAATTAATAATAATGATCCATTGGAAGCTGGACCAAGAGATATAGCCCATAAGAGGGGTGAACTCCTTTATCAATTGCTATGCAGATGTGTTTATGTTCAATATTTATGCTACTGTCTAGGTGTATTTTGCATGAGTAATCCTTAATTTATGTGTTGCAAATTGATCCTGTTGCTTTAAACACATAACATTTCACTTGCAATAATTATTCAAGTTTTTCAATTCTTCTTCATTTTTAGATCAAGCAGTGCAGGAACTACAACACCTGATAAGATAGTAAGAAATTTGAAGAATAGATCCTCTATTGAGTAGAGCTATGAATAAAGTATCTAGGAAAAGGAGGACAATCAAGGAAATGCACCTTAGTGCTCAGATTGGAGTCAATGACATGGACTATATGATCCTATACCTGGGATCAGAAGTAAATGTTATGACAAAGAAAACTTGGGCACTAATGGGAACACCTAAATTGATTTATTCTCCTATTAGGCTTAGGATGGCTAACCAACAGGCGGTAAGCCCCTTTGGAAGACTAGAGCATGTCCCTGTGGACATTGAATGAGTGAGGACATTTGTATATTTTGAAGTAATTGAGATTGTTGATGATAGTTGTCCCTATCCTGTGCTGTTAGGAATTGATTGGTCTTTCAAAAGTCTGACTGTTTTTGACCTAAAAAAGAGAAGAATGAAATTCGAGGGTAATGGCCTTAAGGTCATTGCACCTCTTGATCCAGATGAAGGTCACAGATACATATAACCTATAAGAGAATAATATCACGCCTACAAACTAGAGAACATATATAAACTAAAAAAAAGACAACAAGATTATATTAACCCTACAACAGATGGAAATATAAGTTGGCAAAGTGAAAGTGCATGCTCATCAGATTCAAAAGAAGCATTGGAGAATTGGCAGAACACAATGTATGAAGTATCTACATGGAGGTGTGCCAGATTGACCAAGATAGTCCATTGGATTGGCATAGAAGTAAGTAATCTTCCTACATTTGATGGCTTGAATCATTTAGAAACATTTCTATCTGAATTTGAGAAAATTTTACGAGTACAACAAAGGATGTGGAACTAGATGAAGCCTTGAAAGAAACATCAGCTAGATGGTGGGGAACACATAAGAAGAACATCGCAGAGTGGGAACAATGTCGCACCTTATTGGCACTTCACTTTTCAGATCAAGCTAAAGGTTGCGAAGCTTGGTACATAGGTGAGAGTTGTCCTAAGGACCATGTGAGAAGTTATGAGAAATCCTGGAGCTGCATTCCCAAGGAGCAGTGGGTACATAAGTTCATTAACACCTTAGATACTATGCCTATCAACTGGTATCTTCAAGAAGAACTGTGCTTAGACACTAAATATTGGTATGGTATGACCCAAAAATTTATAGCTACGTTCGTATTTGAAATCCAGTACCCCACAATAGATCATGATTTACAAATTATAGGACAAAAGGTCTTTGAGGAAGTATCTAAACCCCCTTTTGAACAAGAAGAAGATGAATGGACTGTGCCTCTTCAACGATTACAGGGTTTTTATAATATTAATGCTGATGAGGATGATGATCCTAGGAATGTGAACATTTTCAAAACTTAAGGGAAAATAGATATAGAAGGGACAGGAATTGAACTACCTTTTGTAGGGAAACCCATTAAAATTAAGAAAGTTAACATTGGAACAGAACAAAAACCTAAGTTAGCAAATGTTGCAGATTATTGGGATGATGTTACTATTAGTAAGATTATAGAACTATTGCATGAGTATCAGGACTTGTTTCCAAAAAAGTTCATAGACATGAAGGGCATTAAAGGGCCCCTTGGAGAAATGAAGATCCATTTGAGAGAAGATGCAAGACCTATCAAGCAGAGACCTTACAGACTGAATCCCAAGTACAAGCAAAAAGTTAGAATTAAATTAGATAGAATGATGGAATAAGGAATCATAGAACCAATTGAAGAATTTGAATGGATCAGCCCTATGGTGGTCCAGGATGAGAAGTCAGGAGAAATAAGAATCTGTGTAGATATAAGGAAATTGAATGATGAATGTTTACATGATCCATTCCCTACTCCTTTTACTGATGAGGTTCTAGATAATGTAGGAGGACATGAGGTCTATTCATTCACAGATGGATTTTGAAGCTATCACCAAATCAGAATTGCTAAAGAAGACTGGCATAAGACTACATTTGCTACAAAATGGGGTTCTTTTCAGTACACTGTGATGCCTTTTGTCTTGAAGAATGCACCAACCATATTTTACAGGGTGGTGGTCGAAGCATTTAAGGACTTTTTCTACAAGTTTTTGGAAGCATACTTTGATGATTGGACTGTCTTTAGCCTACTGAAAGATCATATTGAATGTTTGAGATTAATGTTAGATAAGTGAAAAAAAATTCAGATTGCCCTTAATATGAAGAAGTGTATTTTATTTTCACCTTTTAGAGTGTTGTTAGAACACATTGTGTGAAAAAAGGGGTTGTTGGTAGATCTTTCCAAGACTGCTATCATTGTTGATCTACCTCCTCCTACTTTGGTTAGAAAGTTGTGCATTGCATTGTGAAACATTGGATATTATAGAAAGTTTATTAAGGGCTACACACAGATAACAATGCCTATGGAGAAGATATTAAATAAAGATAGTAAGTTTCAATGGACAGAGGAACGCCAACAGAGCTTCGACACACTAAAGCAGAAAATGGTCACTATGCCTATCTTGGTTTTTCCAGATTGGGGTAAGGATTTCAATGTTCATGTCGATGCTTCATCCATTGCATTAGGAGTAGTCTTAGCACAACCAGGTGTAGGAGACATTGACCACCCTATAGCCTTTGCTAGCAGAAATATTTCTACATATGAAAGGAATTATACTACCACTAAAAGAGAGGGCTTAGCTATGGTATGTGCGCTGCATAAGTTTAGACACTACTTGTTGGGAGGACATTTTAATATGTTCACTAATCATTCTACATTGAAGTACTTAGTCAACAAGACAGTGTTGGAGGGAAGAATATGTAGATGGCTACTATTATTTCAGGAGTATGACTTTGAGATTGTGGTTAAGCCAGAAAGAATGAATAAAGGACCTGATCACTTATCTAGGTTAGAACATGGAGAGGAACCTACCAACCTGGATGATACCATACCAGATGCACAGTTGTTGGGAATCATAAAATTCGGTGATCACTTCACCGAAATAGTCTAATTCTTGTCCATAGGAATGACACCTCGCGAGTACACAGTTATTCAGAAGAAACAATTGGTAGTCCGTGCTGCAGATTTTCAACTTATAGATGGACAGTTATACAAGATGGGACCATATGAGATCTTAAGAAGATGTGTTATGGAGTTTGAAAGAC
Source organism: Picea glauca (assembly GCA_000966675.3). NCBI lineage: Eukaryota > Viridiplantae > Streptophyta > Pinopsida > Pinales > Pinaceae > Picea > Picea glauca. The sequence continues at coordinate 29,477 of JZKD02S2233884.1, forward strand.
CATTGATCCTCACAGAAGCACATGAATGCATCCCAGGAGGACATTATGAAGGGAAAGCAACAATGCAGAAGGTTCTCAGAGCTGGCCTTTGGTGGCCTACTTTACACAAGGATGCTAAGGAATACTACATAGCCCGCGATGTATGTCAAAGAATAGGGAAGCCGTCAAGAAGGGATGAGATTCCCTTAGCACCTCAGCTAACCTTACAAGCATTTGAAAAATGGGCTATTTACTTTGTGGGACCAATCAACCCACCAGGAAAGCGCACAGGAGCTCGATACATTATCACTGCTACAAAGTATTTGACCAGATGGGAAGAAGCAAGATAAATTAAGGAATGTAGTGCAACTACAGCTACACAATTTATCTTTGATGATATCATAACTAGATTTGGATGCCCAAATATCCTTATGAGTGATCAAGGAACACACTTCATCAACAAAACCATTGAAGACTTGACTCATGAGTTTGAAGTTCACCATCAGAAGAGAACTCCATACCACCCACAGGTGAATGGTACAGTCGAAGCCTTCAATAAGATCTTGGAGACAATGCTGACTAAGATCTATAGTGTTAACATAGATGATTGGGATATGATAATTCCAATAGTATTATGAGCTTATAGAACTACTTGAAAGAATCTAACCACGCAGACTCCCTTTAATTTAGTATATGGCATGGAAGCAGTGGTACCTATGGAATACTTGGTTCCTAGTTTAAGAATTACAACATTTACAGGTATGGATGAAATCGACGTTGTTCAAGACAGGCTCGCACAGTTAATAGAACTGAAGGAAGATAGGTTCATTGCAGTATTCATCAGCAGGTACAAAAATAGCGAGAAAAGGATTACCATGACCGACATATCAAGAGGAAAGCATTTAAACAAGAAGACTTGGTACTTTTGTATGACAACAAGTTCATGAAGCATCCAGGGAAGTTCAGGACACATTGTCTTGGGCCATTCAAGGTTGTCTATATTATAGAAGGTGGATTTGCTCATTTGAAGATGCTTAATGGAGAATGGAGGGATGGTCTAGTGAATGGGATCCGGTTGAGGATGCACTGTGACAACCCACTGCCGCGCAGCTCTTGGTGAAAGAAAAGGACGAAGGGTCTAGGTACTAGGTGCAATTGAAATCGGGTAGCAGACACAGAAAAGATAGTCTACACATGATAGGGAGGGACAAAGCAAAAAGCAGAGGATTCTCCGCGCATTCTGCAGTTGAAGTAATACAGGAGGGTCAACCCTATAGTGACTCGAGACAAGTCACATGTGAGAGTTGGGGGCCTTTTGGCCCTTGGTTATGTACTAAGGAAGAAATAAAGGATTAAAGAAGAATAAAGACAAAGTACCAACTGTGCGGGAAGCACACAAAACAAGGAGGAGTCAAAGTGGTTAAAGAAGAACAAAAGAAGGAACACGGTAAAGGAAAAGAAAGTCGTTGAAAGAGAAGATCAAGGAAGACAAAGCAACAAAGGAGATATACCGTGGATAACTCATCAAGAAGAAGAAGATAATAATAGGTTCTTTGGAGTACCTCGTGGAGAAAAAGGAAGGACAGGTTGGCAAAGTCCTTAAAGTACGGGTTATTTGGCACCTAGGGTTTTAGCACCTAGGGTTTTGACACCTAGGCTTTGGTCTAAGGTTGTCCAAGATTCATGAAATGTATAAATAAAGGTCTAGAAGAGTTTATAGGGTTGTTACTATTATTTTTCATGAGAGAGATATTGAGATAGAAGTGTTGTGGTTGTAAGGCATTCTTGTATTTTGGATCTTCAGCTGGGTGCGAAGATCAACCCTGCAGTTGGGTGCACATGGAGGGGAGAAGGAGAGGAAGAAAGAGAGAGAGGATATGCAACTAAGTGTGCAGATAGATCTGTATGTTTACCTATTATATGAATAAACACAGTTCTGTGGACGTATCCCTAAGGAGAGGGTGAACCACGTAAATCTTGTTGTTCTTTGTGGTTGATATTGTGTTATTTGCTATATGTTATACTCTTATTGCATTACTGTTTTCCACTATTGAAGATAAGATAGATAAATCACTTCACAGAGCTGAACATAACACTATTAAGTTACTTTGTGTTGATTATTATGGAATCCTCTTGCATTTTCCCTGGTTGTAGCCACCTGTGTCCTTCAACCCTCCTATCACTACTTTAGGTGAGACTTCATCTACTTCGCAGGTGTTTCTGAAAGGGCCAGTAGTTAGGATTTGTTGGTGCGCTATTAGAATTGAACCCTAGGTTTTCCCCTGTGCCAACAGGGAGTTAAAGATTCCTTCAGGTTGGAGCATGAGAATCAGGGGGTTGTATCCTCCTTCTGGTTGGAGCTAGATAATTTAGGGACTTGTAGCTTCCTTTAGTTTGGATCCTCTAAATAGGGGGCCGTAGTATCCTTCCATTTGTAGCTAGAGAATTGGGAAGTTGGTGCTTCCAATGAATATATTCTTTTGATATATAAGAAAAACATTCTATGATTTTCTCCTATTTGGGTTTCCATGTAGTTCCCGATGTACCGTGTGTATGTGTATGCCTATTATGATTTTTTTATTTATAATTCTCATGATATATTTATGATATACTAATAATGAAATTAATGATTAGATATTATGGTTAAAAGTGACAATAAAGTGCTCATACCAATTCACCCCCCCCTCTCAATATTCCAACAGGTGAACACATAGAAACTTTCATATCATCAATATGTTTCTCCAATAAATTTCTACAACAATTTTGAATTAAAAACTGTCATTTTTACAATTTCTCTAGGCTTACGAATTGTTTAGCAAAATATCAAAATTGGTTATCTCCCAAACTAAGAATATTTGGAAAAATTTTACTAAAACAAATTTGTCTATATTGATGAGAAAGTAAAATGTCGAGTAAATACGATTTTCCATTTTTTTGATTTGGGGTCTCTTTTTCTCCCCTAAAAATCCCAAACATTCCCTAAAAGTGGCTCATAATAGTGTGTTTTGGCATGTTTCAACATATCCATTTCAAGCTCAAAATATGGACAAATTCTCCATTGTGTATTTTTATGTTTGCTTCCCTATATCACTATAACAATATCATAAAAAACAAAGGCTCTGTCAAAGAGTACCATTATGATCTTCAAAAATCACTAATTTGCAAATTATGGAGAATTGGTGCATAATTGAGAAATGGCTCTCACTTTCACTTATATATCCCTCCTCATTATGGACATATCCCTCCTCATTATTTTTTCTAACATAGGGCATCATATACCTATGTGTAAATATTTTAGCATGGTCATTGATGTGGAATCTCAGGCCCACATGGAACCTTAAGCTGATTTTGTGTCATCCCTCTAGCCACCCTAGCCCCACCTCATCGTCCTCCTGTCATCCCCTTCATTATTCATCCTATTCTTTCTTTCCATTCTCTTCTTTATCACCCTTTCTTCTCTTTATTCCTTTCCCCCCCTTTATTTTATTTCTTTTATTTATGGGGCCCATTATACCCAACTACCTACTTGAAAACTTGTGATTGGCCACGTCGATTGGGGAGGTCCTATCCCACACCATTACCCCTGGTACATAACATGATTGATCGCTTAACTAGATGGAAGACAATGAAGGAATACCAACAACCACCATGCAATAAAATATTTTAAGTTTCATGGATGTTGGCCAATCCCAAAGTCCCATAACCACTTGCCACCATGAATCCACACAACGCCATTGATTGGTTACATGGTTTTGGAATCAAGTTCCAAAACCATTGTTCTAAAGTCTCGTAAACCACCCTTCAATTGTGCCCCCTACGTCATCGCTTGGTCCTGTCACCACAATGCCACAAACCCCTGATATTTCCACCATGGCATGCAACCCCACCACCATGGACCTAAAATTGTGGTAGTCCACATCACTAATGCCATATCACCCAACATGTGACCTCCACATCACCATGTATGAAAAGATTCATATTTTCAAGAAATATCTTCAATCACCGAGATTCCCTCTAACTCAACCTCTATTAAAAAGTAATTTTTGAACCTGTGTGTCAGTCCATATGGTCTGAGTGATGCAATTGATGATCTAATACTAATCTATAGCATACCCCATGCCTATGCACCTCAAGAATTCTCATTCTTAGGTGAGTTTTGAAAATATGATACCGATTAAAAAAATGCAAGATTCAACATGATGCAAGCACATGAAAAAATAAAGAACTAGATATATATCTATAAAATAATATTTCTCATTCCATTCACAACATTAACAATAAAAAAACGTATTATAAACATAACACAGAGAAAAATACACAACGAAATATAATTTACAAAAAAACAAAGAACTTGTATTCACAAAAGATTCACACCGAAAGGTTGCAGACATCGAACATTCCACCCAGCTATGGATATGAATCCATAAGGATGGGTTCTGAGACCGAATATAACTCCCAAAAAAATTCAACTATCAAGATGTTACAATTGTTTTCTCTTTCTTGCACTCACACCAATCCTAATTTACTACCTCTCTTTCCCCCTCATCCTACACAACCCAAAGAAGGAATCCCCTTCTCTTCCATGCAGTCCCTCAAGATATTCTCTTTCTCTTCAAGGCTCTAGTGCTACTAGCCAGGAAATATCAATGTTGGAAACTCCAAGGATTCTCAGTTGTGAACAATTTTACTCAATTGCCATCATTCTCATGCACACAAGCATTAATTTCTTTCTAGAAATAACCCATATATACCTACAACCAACTAGCTATTGCTCTCTACCTCTAACATCTTATTTCCATGACAAAAAGAAATAACAAGAATGAAAAATAATTAATGAGGAATTGATGAGAATGAGTGAGGATGAATGAGGATGAGTGAGGAGCCCCTCCAAAAACCAAAATCATGGTTTATATATTTTTATGCAATAATTCATCACGTGGATTCCCAAAGAAGCTCACAGAACCAATTTCCCAACTAAATCCAAGACAGATTTAACAAAATATAATAATTTTTCTTAGCCCTTTAACCACCCCTTGCTCGTGGAATCATAGTCCCCTATGTCTATATCCTTATCCATATTGCAACCATTAATGTATTTTTATTATTAATATTCAAAGTATTACCTTGCTAGGATCTCCAAACTTTTATCATATACAAACATACTTTATTAATCTAAAGACTCGAAATTGAGATATTAGATAAATAAATGCATACACCTTTATATAAGTAACTTATATAGAGTTTTTATTTTAACAATTAGATGCATAGTCAAAATTAACTTTGTCAATAAATAAAGATGGATCCTTTTGTAACCGATTCATTTGAACAATGAAGAATAAGAACTATTTCTTGGTTCCTATTGTTGTTTTCTTTTTATCTTGTTGAGTACCTTTCTCTACACTCCTAGTTTCCTATCACCCTTTTACATGTACATTAAACAGTTTCCCTAGATATATTTTTGGTTTTCGTTGACTAGTGTTCAAACTTAGAGTATTTTTGTTCAACCAAAAAGAGTTTTAATTTTGTTAATTCAAAATGCAATTGGAAACATGTCAATTTCCCTTTACAATGTGTTTGCATTTATGTGGTGCTGTTTTATTTTTTTATTTTATTTTGGTCATATGCTTGTTGGGTCATATGTTCATTTCCATATTTGTTTGGATCAGATATAATTTAATGAATCAATGGGATTCCTATTTAGACATGTATATATTGAACATCTTTCAAATAATATCAATAAAGGAAATAGTTTGGGGTTCCAACTATTTGATGCTTCGGTTATCATTTGTTTCCTTGCATTCTTCCCTATCTTTCAATCACTTTTATTCTAGGTTTCATTGGCTTTATTGGGGACTGTCATATAACTCTTTTGAGATATCATGTATGCTTTCTTGCGTTATGCATTTCTCATTGATGGGCTTTGCCCCTTTTTCTTCGAAGCATGTTGTGAGATGAAAACCTTAATTTCATTAATGTTGTGAGAATCTAGACTTAAAAAGCATGTTATAATATTGGTTTTCAAAAATGCAATTTTTTATTTAAAAAAATATGATTATCAATTTCCAATATTGGTTTGAGGTGTTATTATTATTTTCTAGTGGTATGATTATCATTTTTCAATGTTGTGGCTATCATTTTCCAAAAATACACTATCAATTTTATAATTATTGGAGTTCACATGTTTTACATATTTTTTTTTAATATTCACATAAGTAAACCTTTATAATGACGAAATATATTATCTAGTGTATTTTGTTTAGAAAGGAAATAGTTCAAACAATTCAATGGATCCTTTAGAAGATACTATTTTTCCATTTTTTCATTGATGTTTAAACCAATTTACATTTTTGTTTTCTTTTGGTAGCATAATATTTCAGGGCATGTGCATCATGTTGTAATTAAATATGGATAATAAAACTTTTCTTAATAATAATAATAATTTTTTTTTTGTGTGTTTTCAAACCAAAGTAGATTTATTTATCGTTTTCTTTTATATACTCTTAGAATAACATTAGGATTTGTTTTTTAAATACAATAATGTTTGATTATATAATAAATTAGGTGCTTATAAGTTTAAATATAAAAAATAAAAATAGTCAAGCGCTTTGATTCAATGGTCGTGAATAAATAAGATTGATGGTACTGATTAATTTGGGGGGATAACTTTTAGCTATATAAAGATTCTCGAACCCACTAAACCACTTTCCACACATGTGGCTAAACAAAATTTATATTGGGGATTTTTCAAAGTAAACAAAACCACCTGAAATGAACCCGAAACCACCCAGTATCACAAAAACTGTTTTCATTCAGGTTGGTAGGTAGACTCATTTAAAGCATGTCAGAAACATGATCACCAAGAGATAATCATTGGTTGACATGTTATCCAACATTTATTAGATCCCATAACTAAATTAGATTTTTTTTGCAGTCTGTTCTACTGAAGGACATAACTACAGGTCGATGATCCCCTCGTGTACTAAGTCCCGGATGTAGTGCATGTGGATCTCGATGTGCTTCGTCCACTACCTATGAAATGAATTTATGCAGAACTTCAGAGTGTTCTAGTTGTCACACAAGATGACGATCGACCAGTGAAACTAAATTCCCAACTCAGTGAGAAAATGTTGTAGCCACATAGCCTGAGTGGTTATGTTAAATACCCCACTATACTCTTCCTCAACTGAAGATAGACCAATAGCATCCTGCTTCTTTCTCGGCCAACATATGGGCTCAAGACCCAAACTAAGTGAGTAATCAGATGTGGACTTGTGATCAATGTTGTAACTAGCCTAGTCATAATCAATGAATCAGATGAGGTCCAATGCAGAGTCTACTTCATAGTGAATAAAAAAGGTGATGGTGCCCTATATGTATTGAAGGATATGCTTTGCATCCTTGCAATGTAGGTCATGCGACTCTTGCATGACCCGAGAGACTACTCTGATTGCATATGAGAGGTCTAGTCTAGAGTGTGTGAGATACAACAAGCTCCCCACTAGTTGTATGTACAGTGTGTTATCTACCAGTGGAGTTTCCCCACCATCCTCAAGCCTAACTCCTGAGAGGAAATGAGTCAAGGTAGACTTGCAGTCTTCCACATGGAATATTATGCATACTTGGCCTGGGACAGTTTGATTCCTGATGCATCTTGATTGATCTCAAGACCAAGGAATAATTGTAGCGGACCCATGTCCATCATCAAGAACCTTTCATGAAAAATCCTCTTAACTATAGCAATCGCTGAAGTTGAGCAACAGATGATAAAAAAATAATCAACATATAGAACTAGGAGTAGAAGTGAATCAACCATCCTGAGCATGTAAACATTCGGGTATGACTTACAATGTACAAAGTTCTGTGACAATAGGTAGGGGTCCATATTGGAATACCTTTCCCTCGAGGCCTACTTGAGGCCATAAAGGGTCTTCTTCATTCGATAGACCACAGATGAATCCTACATGAATTCTTGGGGCTACTCCATATATATCTCTTTAGAGATATTTCCATGAAGAAATGCATTCTTCATGTCCATCTGATGGGCTTCCCATCCCTTAGCTACCACAATGGAAAGTACCAAGAGTATGGAATCCATATTCTCTACTGGAGGAAAGGTCTCTTCATAGTAAATGTTGTGCACCTACTGAAATCCTTTGGCGACTAGCTTGAATTTGTATCTAATAACATATCCATATGTTGTGCTCTTGGTCCTGTAGACCCATCTACACCTGACAAGTTTCCTCCTGAAGGAAGGGGAACCCGATCCAAAGTCTAGTTTTAGAGGAGGGAGTTATACTCCTCCTACATGGAAGATTCCAAAAAGGGATTCCCAACAACCTTTCCATAGGACTGTGGATCTAAAGAAAGAACCAATAAAATATTTCTCGGTGGCATCAGTTCATTGGCAGTGAGTGCAAGAGGAGGATGCTCAAAATTAGATCGAGTCCTCCTAGTATCTGCTGGATACCCAACAAGATCTCCTGCATCCTTAAGAGTAGTTGTGGCCCACTTAGGCCTCAAATCTCACTCTGCATCTACATCTACATGCACTAACTCTACATATGATTGTACTGACTCGATATCTAAATCAAGTGAATCCTCTGTATCATAACTCTCATCTAAAGAATAATCAGCATGTGCATTCTCATCATCTCTAACAAGTGGAAGAACTAAAGTGTCTGCATGCAGCTCCTGAGGTGCATGCGAGATACTTTGCTCAAATTGGACACTGCACTCAATGATGAGCCAGTCTGTAGAGGGATCAATCAGTCTGTATCCCTTCACACCGTCTGGGTATCCAAAAAAGATACACTTTCTACTCTCTGGATCAAGTGCCTTCCTCTTCTTAGAGGGAATCCTAGCCCATGCACTTGAACTGAATTTATGAAAGTGGGTGACTTCCAATTTGAGGCCACTCCAAGCCTCGAAGGGGATCTTATCCTTGATTGATCTATAGGGATATCTATTTTGGATTTAGTTCACACAATTAAGTTCTTCAACCCATAATATATATGGAATTGACTTTTCATGCAACATGCAAGATGTCATCTCTTTCATGGATCTACTCTTTTTCTCAACAACTCTTTTTTGTTGCATAATATAGGGAACCGTGTGCTGCAACTGAATCCTGGCCTCAAGACAAAGATTTTGTACCTAATGGTTGACATACTCCCCCCCATTATATATTTGGAGGAGTTTTATCTTCCTTCCTCACTGTGTCTCAACAAGGTATTTGACATCTTTGAGACATTGAAAGACCTTAGATTTTTTTCCGAGAAAGAAATTTCAAGTGTAGTGTGAGAAATCATTAAAAAAGTGAGTATGTACCTTTCTTTACTGATTGATGGATGCGGAAAAGGGCCCATTGGATCATTGTGGATCAGATCCAAAGGAGAGGATGCCTTCTGAGTCATTCCTTTGTCAATTTCTCTTGAGGGTATTTTCCAAGGACACATCCCTAAAAAATTCCTTTGGATAAGTGGATGTTAGGTAGACCTTCAAAAATTCCCTACTTTCTGAGTTGTTACATGTATCTGAAATTTAAATTCTCGAAACTTTTGTGCCATATCCTACTTCTTTCATCAACAAGTGTAAGAAGTAATGCACAATATGGTTCAATAAATTCATAAAATGTGTAGATTATGGATTGGTGATTTAGATCACCAATAGCAAATTTGGAATTGGTTTTCATGTCATAGATATCCACATCATCAGGTGTGAATATCACTTTTTTTTTCCAGTGCTAGAGTTTGTCATCTGATACACAGAAAGAATATTGACAGAGAGTTTGGGAGTGTGTAGCACATTCTCGAAGCTCCCGCTTGTGAGTTCAACTCTCCCTTTTTTGGTGACTTCGACTAGAGAGTCATCCCCCATCACAATAGGAGGACCTTTGCATGAATCCAATGAAAAGTTGACTTCCTTTGTGGATTCCATGTGTTTATATGCACCTGAATCTACAATCCAAGCATCAAGAGAGAATTTAATGGAAATCAAAGCATGGCTATATTTACCTTTCTTGGGGTTTTGATCTTATGGATTCTTCTTCTTGGCACCCTCAGGGATGCAATCTCCAAGGTTGTTTTTCTGAAGTATTTTTTCGATTTGATCTATCTTCTTCTACATGCATGCAGATTCTGGATGGAATCATCATTGGAAGTAAGTGCATTTGTCCCCTTTTCTTTCCTTTCCACCTTTCGATCCAGAGGAACCGTTGAAGGGTTTTGAGTACCCTTCCTTCTTTGGATTTGCATGTGCCTTCCCTTTGTCTTTGTTTTTATATTTCTTATTTTGGTGATTTATACCATCTTGAAAAGAAAGTGCATGCTCCTTTGAGCCTTTGATTTTTCCCATGTTGATGAGCTTGGTCTACTCTTGCGTCAAAGACTCAATAAAAAAATCAAGAGAGGGCATGGTACAGGTGGATTGAGAGGAAATCCTAACTAAAGGAAATGTGGATACAAACACTGAGTATTCCAGACCAAGTATTTAAAGAATGGTGAGAACTATTTGTTTCTCCTCCTTATATTTATCAACCCTGCAAGCCTTGAGTTGCGACAACAAATCCTTATATTTGGTAAAACTATCTTGGATATTGTCAAAGGTTTTTGGATCCAAAGTGAGAAATTACACTTCGAGTATATGTCCCTTTATCTCTTTATGTTTTCCAAAAATTCCTTCCATGGTGGTCCAGACTTCATTGGGGGTTTTACAGGAGGATATGTGAAAAAGGATCTCAGGAGAAATAAGGCTGCAAATAGTTCCATACGATTCATCCATCTAATTCAGATACTTGGATTTTTCTATGGTTGATGTGGGTTTGGTCTCTATGCCCATGGTTAAATTCTATAATCCTCTCCTTCAAATATGCAATTCCATCTTGTGCTTCCATGAAAATAAATTGTACAGTGAAAGAATCAATTCTTTTGGAAATTCCATTTTCCCATTGTCTTCAAACTTTGGTACCTACAAAAAGAGTCTAGTGTGTCTTTTTACTAGGAATCCATCATCTTTCATACCATGTAATTTTGGATGAACCTACAAAGATAAGATCTAGCTATAAAAGGATATACATAGTTTGTAGAAAATTGAGAAAAGACGGAAACGAGAGAGAGAGAATCAAAGAATTGTATTAACTGAATGAATAAATGATAATTTACACATGATAGACTCTGTATAACTCAACTAGTGTGCACTAGAAGATAATCGAATGCACCATATTGGTGATCTAGAGTAATATAGACACACACTGATAGTTACAGGAGTTAACTACCACCTATTCTAAGTAAACTAGCTTCTCAGTTATTAGTTAATTGACTGAAAGCATTAATAATGCACCACTCCGGTGATAATCCCAAAGACAATTCACATTAGCAGTGATGATCCCAATGCTACATGGTGATGGAACCAATGTGGCATCAAGAATCCACTCAACTGATCCAACTGATGTGTGAACTGAACTAAATATTCCCCTAGAATTTAGGAAAATGAATATTCTACCTAAAATGTAGAAGATTGGATAATGATGAATAAACATAGGGAAAACCTTAGGAAAAAGAAATCCTAGGTGTGTGTGAAGTATCTCCAACAAGTCATTCCCCTTACCTTTCATTTTCCATAATTAATAATCATGTGTGCTCAAAATTATGATTCAACATCAAAGGTAATTAGGGACAAAAGTTAGAAATAACTCTCCTCAATTTCAAAGAAAGCTCAGGAAAAAATGTTAGCATTATTTGAAAGTGGGGATAAAATAGATGAATATAATTTATACCTCGAGTTTATCTCGCTATCGATATCAGAAAGATTGGTTTTTATAACAGGTTGGGTAATTAAACCATATGGGGTTGAATCAATCTTCCTCTGAGTTCATTATTGTTTAAGGATTCAGTCAAATAATTCATAACTATGATTTGTTTTCTCCTTGGGTATAACAATGACACATTAGTGGATGCTTCCGTTTTAGGTTTCCTATGAAAATTTTCGAAAGGAGCCATGTTTTATGTTGCAGAATGGAACATATTTAGATATTATTCATACTTAATTTATTTATCGATACATCAACCATCTTCTTGTTTTAAATATTTAAACCTAAATAAAATAGATTAATTGGGAAACACTATTCATGTTACTGAATGGATCGATGTATTGAGGGACTAAGGACATAAGGGAGGTTATAAATTATTTGTTGATCATGTTATGAATATTGTGTATATTCTAATTCATAATCAATCTCCTCCAAGTATTTTCCCTGACTGCATAAATGTCCTACAGTTAGGACAACAAATGAAATTTGGAGACTGGTATATTTCTGGAGATTATATAGTCATACGAATTTATGGGTTTGAGTCTCAATCATATAGGTTACATATTTTCCTTACTCAAATAAGTTTTTCATTAGAATTAATAAGACAAATATTAAGCTTTGACTACCTTCATTTTTCTTCAAAAGCTAAAACCACTCTTCTTCAACTTCCAGTAGCAATTTTATGTTTCTTGGTAAATGATAAATCAACTTTAGATATTGTATAAAGCATGATAAAGAAATTTATCTTTGAATTGCATGATCCTTGGAAATATGATCCTTTCCATGTGATTTGTAACATGAAACATGCATTTAGTATTCAATCTTATGTCCATCACTTAGATGCAACCAAAGAAATGTTAACAAATAAAAATTCATGGACTAAAGTCTAGAAGTTGCTTCAACACCAAATCTCATATATACTAAAGATAGAGAGTTCTCTGAGAGATCTCATCAAGGACATTTTAGCAGAATATTTGGCAATCAATACTCCTAGAAAAAGCAAGAAAGTGATCCAATGAAAGTTGATGAAAGTACACCTCTTTCGGAAAACAATAATTTAATAGATATGTATTATCTTTAATATATTGTTTCTTTATTTTTTTTATTTTTTTTTTCAATCTATGTCAAGTTGTCTTAAAAATTTAATGAAATGGGAATATGGTGCCCTTTGCATTTATTATTACATGTTAATTGTGGTTGATCTTGCAAAATTTAAACTTCTTTTTTTGTCAAGTTTTTTTAGAACCTACTTTTGAAACAAAGTTTGGGTTTTATAACATTAATTCTCTTTAATTATTTGAAGAGAAAATATTTAGCAAATTTACATATTGAGGGTTACCCCTTTGGATGTTGAATTCTTTTAGTAAATCAAGAACATTTTAGCAGAATATTTGGCAATCAATATTGAATATGACACATTCAAAGAAGATGATTAAGTTATAGAAACTCCTAACAAAGAAAAAATCTAGGAAAGCAAGAAAGTGATCCAATGGAAGTTGATGTCTTTCGGAAAACAATAATTTAATAGATATGTATTATCTTTAATAGATTGTTTCTTTATTCTTTTTGTTTTTTTTTTCCATCTATGTCAAATTGTTTTAAAAATTTAATGAAATGGGAATATGGTGCCCTTTGCATTTATGATTACATGTTAATTGTGGTTTGCAAAGTTTAAACTTCTTTTTCTGTCAAGTTTCTTTAGAACCTACTTTTGAAACAAAGTTTGGGTTTTATAACATTAATTATCTTTAATTATTCGAAGAGAAAATATTTAACAAATTTACATAGTGAGGGTTACCCTCTTTGGATGTTGAATTCTTTCAGTAAATCATAGAGTGGGAGGATATTTTCTTCCATAGGGTTCTTTGGAATTGTTTCTATAATAATAAACAACCTAAGGAACAACATCTGATTTGACATCGTTGCTGGGGAACCAAGAAAATAATTTCTATTCCTTAGGAAATGACAAATGATATTTTTATTTCTTGATGATGAAAAAGAACCAAACAAAAACCATTTTTTTTAAAATTGAATATTGCTATAAAAAATTTCATAAAGGTGACTCCATTGGGTTATAACTGTCTCTTTCTAACCTCGTACAAACTCATATTATTTTCAATATTGACGATCAAATAAGTATCCTGAATTAGTTATACAATATAACTTTGCAGACAACCATAACACAAGATGAAGTGAACCATTATTGGGAAATTGTATCTGAAGAATATATTCAAGCCAGAAGAGATGAGGAAATGTGACTCCAACAATAGTAAGTTTCTCTTCTTCATCAATCAAAATAGAAGGAGCTAGAAGACATACAATGGGAAATCCCAACCCAAAAGAAATTCAAATACATTCAAACCCCAAGAAAATTATCTCTGAATCAAGAAAGAAGCAACAAGACGGTTCTTTAAGACCAAGTATTCATGTTATCGAAGATATTTCAATTTATGAAGTTGAATGTTATGAACTTAGTTTAATACTCCTTTAAAATATTATGTTGATGATATTTTGAAAATCAAAATTCTTGAATCTAGTATAAGTAAAGACTCACCTTTTTATTGTTCAAGGTTCCCKGGAAGAAAAACTATCTCTATCGAAGACAAAAAACTAATCCTAMGTCATTTTTTTATTGTTCAAGGTTCCCTGGAAGAAAAACTATCTCTATCAAAGACAAAAAACTAATCCTAAGTCATTTTATGGTTGGAGSRGGAGGRGGAGGAGGAGGAGGTGGAGGAAATATTCCTCCTCCAACACCACCACCAAAACCAAATCCTTGGGTGATTGCTATATATGGACCTATAGTTCTCCCAATAAATCTTCATAATATGCCTACGAATTACTTGAAAATCCTACCTAAATTTAATGGTGAAAGTGAAGCATCAATATAAGATCRCAWAGATKCTTTTTAGRTTGCACTAACAACTGAGCTATAGACTATGAMKATGTATATATACATTTGTTTATACAAAGTTTAGAAGGTGATTCAAGGAAATGGTTTAGGAACCTCCCTGATGATTCTATTCGTTCTTGGAATGATTTACAYACTACTTTYATGAATCAATGGGGAGAAAAAAGGGATAACCAATATTATTTAACTGAATTCTCAACCTTAAAAAAGAAAAATGATGAACATGTCTTGAAATTTAAKAAAAGATTCAACAAATTATATAATGGAATTACTTYTGACATAAGACCATCTTCAAAAKAAACAAAAGTAACATTTGTAGCTRCCCATGATACCATATTTTGCAATAATGCTGAGAGAGAGGCCRAGACCTRTCACTTTAGATCAAATGCAAAATATGTAGTTGATGTTGAAGGTAATATGGTTTCTTCTGGTAAAACCAAACTTAAGGTAAAAAAACTAATAAAAAGAAGAAAAAAGAAGAGTACCTTAACCAAGCTTCCACTTCTAATCCTCAAGATTGAAAAATAGAAGAAATGACTAAGATGTAACACCCTGGTTTTGATCCCTATGAGCTAGAATGTATTATGTAAATGTGACTTAGGTTAGTGAGCTGACCAAAGTGCCTAGAAATGTAATATATATATATATATATATATATATATTAATAAAATACATCGTTGGCTGCAAGGCGTACAAGTGATAGGGAGCTATGATTCCAAGAGATAGGGGGATAAAGGGGCTAAGTCTTTTTATTATATTTTGTTTTTCCTAGAAATGTAATACATACATATATATATATATATATATATATATATATATATATATCATTGGCTGCAAGACGTACAAGTGATAGGGGGCTATGATTCCAAGAGATAGGGGGATAAAGGGACTAAGTCTTTTTATTATATTTTGTTTACTCATTTTGGTTTTAATTGAAAAAATTGGTTAGATGAGCTTCTTGGGGAGTCCATGTGGTTCTTGGTTCTTGTAATTGTATAAACCCTACTTGTGGGTTGTTTGAGGGTTGTTCTTGGTTAATAATTTCATTTGGAGAATTCCTCATTTCACTCTTGATAATTCATGTGCTCTTGAGTTGAGCATGGAAACAAATGGTAGGAGGAGGAGAGCCATTATGAGATGGATGTGAGGAATTAATGATCATTCCAGGTTGGAATGGATGCTTATGGGAATGATATTGATGGTAGTTTTGAAATAACTGTCAGAGACGAGAATCCTTGGAGCTTCCAACATGGTGTTTTCCTGAACAGTAGCACTAGATCCTTGGAGAGAAATGGAACAGTCTAAGAGACTGTATGACCTAGAAAGGGGTTCATTTCTTTGGGTTGTGCAGGCTAAAAGGGAAAGATAAATGGAAATTAGGATTGTTGTGTGGTTGCTAAAACTTGAGAGATAACTAGTCAACTATTATGTGTTGTATATTTGGCTTGAGACCCATTCTTGTGGATTCATAGCCTTGGCTTGGGGGTGACCTGTTGTTGATAATTGGAACAACAATGTCTATGGTTGGGAGGAATGTCCTTGGTATGCAACTAGTTGGTGATGGTTTAATTATAGATAAGTTCTCTCTGTGTTTTCTGTATATTTATATTCCATTGTGTATTATTATTATCTCTAAGATTCATATTTATAATGTGTCGTCTTGCTGGTTATTGTTGTGCATGGCACGCTATTCTATTCTTGGATGGTTTAGCAAGAATTTTGATTATTGCATATGTGGTTATTTCAATTCTTTCATGCTTGTTTTTGAATTAAATGTTATCAGAATTTGAAATTAGTTTTGAAGTGATTTTTGGAGTAGCATGCCCAACCTATGGGTGGATGGGTATGTTACATATTGGTAGCAAAGATTATAGTTCTAACACCTTACTTGCATGGGTCGAAACAAGTGTGAATTTAGGGGGAAAATGAAGAGATCAGAGAGACATCCCCAAATTTGTGAGTAGATTCAAATTTTTAAACCTCTCGAGGTTGTCTGAGAAGTGAATGGATTCAATATGTAGATTTGCAAAGTCGAATTTGACTTGGGAAGTCAAGAAAAAATGAACTTTAATGGCCACTATAGTACAAGGAAAATTTCAGAGAATCGATGACCGAGATTGTGTTCAATCTCCAGATCAATGGCCAAGATTTGTTGTGATTTTTTTTTATAAAGTTTTGAAGTTTGACAAGTTACCATATCAATGACTGTGATTAATTTTTGTGGTTTGAAAATGAGTAATATCAAACGTACATGGTAATTTTCAACCATTTGGGAAGTCGGAGGAAATCAATGATCAAGATTATCTTGGCTGGGAGATCGATGACCCAGTTTCACCTAGGATTTTGGCCGAAATTGCATAAGTGTTGAAGTTCAGCCAAGAGACATATCCTATCACCGATGACCAATGGTCATGGATCGATGCATTGGGGAAGTGTCTAAGTTCATCCAAGAGACATCTCTGATCGTTGATGACCAATGGTCAAGGATCGACAAGTTTTGGAAAAGTGTTGAAGTTCACCAAGAGAAATATTCAATCGTTGATGGTTGATTGTCGAGGATCGACAAGTTTTGGAAAAGTATTGAAGTTCACCAGGATATATATTTGATCACGGATGGCCAATGATCGGGCATTATCAGAATTAGTGCAATGTCCATATTATTCCAAGAGGAATTGTTGATGGCTGATGGTGAAAGGAAGGAGATAATGTTTCAAGACACGTCAACGTCCACATGTCATGTCACATCAACCAAATTGATGCCTTAGGATGATGTGTCATGTTAGGTCATCATCCACATGGAATGCCATGTCAAAATACTTTCAATGCCAAGGGATGGTCGATCATTGATGGCTGGGGTTCATCAAGATTTGTGAACAATCTTGGTTTTTCTGGGAATATCGTTGATGACCGATGGATGATGTTCAAGCCTCGACAAGATTCGTGGGTGAATTTTGGTTTATGGATAAAAATGACTGATGGATGATGGTCATTAGGTGTCTAGACTATCGGTGGGAAGGTTTGGTTCACAAAGGAAATCATCGATCCTCGATCTTCTATCACTGATAGAAAGAAGATCAACGGTCCAAAATGCTTCCAATTTCAGATCGAAGGTGTTTTTTTTCATATTTTAGTCATAACTAGAGAAACTGAAGTTGGATTAAGATGAAACTTATGGGTTTTTTCCACAGATAGGATATCTACAAAAGTTCCAAAAAAGGCCATTGTCTAATTCTACTTGGATTTGTCATAAAATGAAAAATAGTGGGTTTTAAAGTTCTGGGTACAGGTCATTGACAGAGGTTTAGATTAATTTGAAACTCTTGGAGAGAGTCTAAAACGAAAACATACAAATAATCCATGAAGGAAATGGATAAATCCTAATGGGATGCTGAAATGGGCCAAAATCCACAATTCCGGGCCACTTTTTGGGGATTTTTGATATTTTCATTGGAGGAAAAGTGATATTTACTAAACATTTTATATACTCATTGAGACAAACAAATTTGTTTAAATGAAAATTTTCATAATTTCACAGATTGTGAGATAAACACTTTTGCTAAACATTGTGAGATAGGCAGTTTTGCTAAAAAGGACAAAGTTGCATATTCCAGATTGTTGTAGTTTTATTGTTGTATCGGATTGAAAATATAAGATTTTATATGAATTTATTGTCATTATTATTATCTATGTCTCATATAAAACTTTATCTAGTTCCTGATATATTTTCTTCTACAGTTGATAGAAGTTGGCACTTCAATAAAATTGCAACAATGGAGAAAATGCACAAAAAGGGTGAAAGTGCCTTTTTTAGGAAGCCATCATTTTCAGCTCAGAGATTGAAATGAGGCATGAGTATATTTTTTGGAAATATGATTCATAGGATAATAACATTGAATTTTTATAATTTGGAGAATGATGATATATTCCTTCATGAATTGAGTAGAAAAGGACATGTTGCATAAATTGACAAAAATATGTACTTGCATAATTCTAACAAAATTGTTGCTTGTACATTTTGCAGAATTAGAGGTATAATTATATAAATTCAAGCCTAAGATTGAATATTAGAGTCATGGAAGAGTGGAAGATATTATATAAGTTGGTTGAGGCAATACAGAGATACATTAAAAGTAATGAAAAGTGGATAAGGAACTAAAGAAGAGTGAAACTAAAGAATTATTATTTAGTTGCTACAAATTTGGAATGAATTGTAGCTAACAAAAAAAAAATACTCACATAAGACATGAAGCCAGTTGTAGTGTCCCCAAGGCCGAGCCCTTTGTAAATCTGGATTATGAAATGAATTGTAAATATGTGTTATAGGCTGGTGAACCAAGTTTGTATAAGCTGGTGGGCTTATGTGATTGTTAGGCCAGAGAGCCTAAGGGTTGTAGGCCAAAGGCCTGATTTTGTACCTGTATGTATGAAACACATTAATAAAATATAAACACCGTTGCGAGCAGACTGACACGATGAATGAGTGATGGGGGACTAAGCATCCATAGAGAGGGCAAGGGATTAGGGCCTGGAAGGTGGGAAAAGGGGCTAAGTGGTAAGCCTAGGGGGCTTAATCCTTGGGAATAATAATTTAATATTATTCCAAAAGACATGTGAATAATCTGTCTTACCCTAAGTTCTTTTGGAAGGACAATAAACTTCCAAATGGAAGGAACGCATGCTGAAGGAACGCATGCAGTTGCATGGGTGACAAATGTCAACCCTGGCCCATGCAAATAAAGGGTTGAGATGAGCCGTGATGGGGGTTCTCCTCCATTTGATCTGATCTTCTGAAAAGTACGACTGGTCTGACCTCTGCAAGAATACCCCATACGCCCTCTGAATAGAAAAAGTCTGTGTGTTGATTCAGAATAACTGGTGTTAATTTCTGAAAATCCGAAGAATCCTCTATCTGAGCATCGAGCCTATGCGTGGAGTCTTTTCCAAAGCCATAACCATGAGACTATCCTATCATTGTTGAGCCTGTTGGAAAACTCGTGTCTATTTTCCCCGTTGGTTGTTGTGGCCACGCAGTGCTGGACTACGTGGGGCTTGTTGGCCAGTTGTACAACACTCTCTCCAGGTGAGAGAGGTGATTGAGGTTGGAAGAACATGTTGTTGGCCTGTGAGAGATATCCTCTAGGTGAGAGAGTGCACAGAGGAAGGAGAGAACTCCTGGAAGGAACCCTGTAACTGCCACAGAGCTCGGAGACTTCCGGTCCGGCCTGTTGCTGAAACCCAAGGCAAGGGAGGTTAGTAGCCGGAGGACTGTCTAGGTGACAGAGAAGGTGTATACTCCTGGGTTGGAGCAGGCATGTGGGGAAGGAGACTCTGTGGGCAGTGAGAATGAGTGGTTCCTGGGAGAGAATTCCTTCCTTGTGACTGGGAGTTTTCCCTGTAACCTCAACCTAGCCTAGGATTCCTTGCCTTGGGATGGAGCTTAGTCCCAGCTCAGGGGTGACCCACTGCTGAGCTGATGAGCAGTGTGGTATAAGGCTGGGAGGTTCATGGAAGGCCTACACCTGGTTGGTGGAACTACTATTGTTTCCAAGATAAGTACCAGATGATGTTTTAATTTATGTTTATGCATGTCTGTGTATTTATAATTATCATGTATTCTACTGTGCATATGAATTAATGCTAATGCCATGTTTAAAATTATGATAGCACTAATTTTTAGACTTACTCTGAGCTCTAAATGTGTTTCATTTCTTAAATGCATGTTGTTTTATAATCCGAGAGTGAGTGTTATATTTCCACGAAGTATGGTAACAGAAAGGTTGCTACAATTTGGTATCAGAGCCAAGGTTTCAATGCTAAGCCTAGATGGGCTAGTTGAGTGGTCTTTGGATCAAGGGTGTGAGGAGAAATTGTGTCTGAAGGACCGATTTCGGACCCTGGAATGCTCCACATGTGTCAAGGAGTTACTTGACGTGCTTACAAGCTCAGGAGGTATAGCGGTGTTGTGAAACCGCAACTGATGCAGTGTATGGCCACAGGGAGAGAGGACTCCACACCAAAAGTGTTGGAGCCTTAGGATCTATTCGGAAGGGAAGGTGAACCCTTGTGACCGTCAGATATGGAGAATGTGCACAAGGTTTAAAGACCCTTTGGAGTTGCACAGTAATGTGGAAATCGCGATATGCAAAATCCTGAAATTCATCAGGACTATACATCAAGGGAACCACATGGCTGCTTAATGGTTTTTCGACACCCACGAAACCAAAAAGGAAGACCCTTGTGTTCGCAAGTCGTGAGTTAGAGAAAGATGGATTCCCGAAATGATCTACACTGTATATCATAGGAGAGGACTTGACCATTGGATCAAGTGGAAGAGTAAACCGTAATTCGGGATTTCGGAAAACGAAAGTTCGAGATGTGGGATGCATGAACTTCTGATGCCCGAAACCTTGAAATGATGAAAATATCTACGCCATAGATTTGAGGAAGGAGTCTAACTATTGGATTTTTCTTGGAATGGGCGTGGGCGCATGAATGTGTACCACATGCCAGTGAGTTGAGAAGACAAGCAAGAGTGGTGGGACCCGATGACGTCACCGAAGGTGACGTGGATCCTCCTGAACGTACAACACGCCACTGTGGTGAAGGGAAACAACTGTGCTATGGGCCCAGAGAATAAAGTAATTCGCTATTTTGGAATTTGCAAAGGAGGAGCACGAAGGCTCAACACTCCAACTCGCAAAGTCTCAAGTTGGCGAAGAAGTGCTAGCACTTATCCCTAGCCTACGGTCATGTGTAGCAGGCGCTAGTGAGGAGGGAGACATACTCGTATCACATCTCAAGTATGGACGTTTGGAGGAAATGAGTCGAGGGTCTCCGACTCACGAACTCGCAAGATCGCGAGTTGAGAAAGGTGACTTTGGTTACAAAGGCTTAACTATTGGATCTTCATGGATCGAGATTCCAAAGTTTCGAAGTCTCGAAATTTGCAGGGCTGAACAGAGCTCAGAAAAATTTGTGAAGTCAAAACGTTTTTCTTGTTCACATTGGCTTATGAATGTTGTAAGTTTTATTGAAGGTTTAAGGGCCTGAAAAACTTCAGATTGATTGCACATTGTGTGTGCAGAGTTCAACGAGTGTCAGGAAAATGAAGAATATATTCCAAGTAAGGAAATGGAAGAGGTGCAGAGTGCCTCCATTTCAGAGGACGAAAGCGAAGGAAAGGATGTCAACTTGGGAGTCGAAGGAACGAACTCTAATGGGCACAGAAAAGAGATAGATAAAGAAGGACATATGATGAAACTCATTGAAAAATTATAGAAAGATGCCCAGGCTCGCCGAGCTGATAGCCGAAAGCTCATGAAAATCAGGGATCGACAAGGTGAATTCAACTTAAAAATGTTGAAGAGCTTGGAAAGAATAGAAAAGAAATTGGAAAAAGAGAGTGACACAAGAAGATCAAGAAGTTTCAGAACCCCTGAGAGGAGAAGAAATTCAAGGAGTGGTAGCAGACATTACCATCTCTCCCCGAAGCATTCTGGCAGGGAAACACATAGTAGTTCAAGCTCGTCCCCTACCAGAAAACACTGAAAATCTGGAAAGGATGAATTGAAAGGGGAGATGAACAAGATCAAGCCTCCAACATTTGATGGAGAACATAAGAAGGAGGAAGATGCTGAGACATGGTTTCTTGGCATGAATAAATATTTCCAACTGCAGTACTACTCCGCTCATGCAGAAGGAAGAATTACGATGTACCAGCTAAAAGGAAAAGAATCCATGTGGTGGGATTAGTTTGTGCAAGTGCAGCACATCAGAGAGAAACATATCACTTGGAAGGAGTTTAAGAGGTGTTTCGAGAAGAAATACCCGACAAAAAGATATTATGACAGAAAGATGAAGGAGTTCTTTGAACTCAAGCTAGGCAGCATGACCATTGATGAGTATGAACGAAGTTTCTTGGAACTGCTAAAGTATGTTCCATTCATCAAAGATGAGACTGCCAAGATTAGAGGTATCTGAGTGGACTGCCACCTTCCATCGGTGATAAGATTCAATATGATGATCCTAAGACTATGGAAGAAACAATA
Organism: Picea glauca; assembly: GCA_000966675.3. Lineage (NCBI taxonomy): Eukaryota > Viridiplantae > Streptophyta > Pinopsida > Pinales > Pinaceae > Picea > Picea glauca. The sequence continues at coordinate 52,221 of JZKD02S2233884.1, forward strand.
AGAAGGGTGAAATTCTTGTATGAACAAAAAAGAGAAAATCCTACCTTTCAGAAGGCTTGGGATGACTAGAAGAGGTTTAAGAAGGAACAAAGGTAGAAGGGAAACAAGCCTCCCTTTTTCAGAAACAGTCCTTAGGGACAGTCATCTTTTAGAGAGCCCAGGAAGGCTGAAGTGAGTGAGAAAATGCCCAGACCATCACCTATGGAGTGTTGGGGCTATAAATGGAACCATAGGTACAGAGACTGCCCCCACAAAAAATATAAAGAGAGAACCGTCCACCATGTTCAACAAGATGAGATAGTGGAGGATATGGGCAACATAATGCCAAGGATCTACGTAGCCCTGGACAAAAAGCAAGAAGAATTTCAATCGCACATGATTGAAGTGGAAGGTATGATTAACAACCGACCACTAATTATTTTAATTGATTCAGGGGCTAGCCATAGTTATGTAGATCCTAGGGTGGAGGAAATTTTTCATTTATCAAGAAGCAAACATGAAAATTCTTGGTTTGTGCAGTTGGCTATAGGGACCAAGAGGAAGGTCACTGAATTGGTTAAGTCCTGTTCAGTGGACATGAAAGGATTGAGCACTAAGGCTAAATTGAATATTCTGCCTTTAGGCTCTTATGACTGCTTAATTGGGATGGACTGGTTGGACCAACACCATGCCCTCCTGGACTGTTGTAACAAGAGGTTTAAATGCCTGGATGAAGAGGGAAATTGGAAAATAGTCCAACGAATTCCCAGAGCTGTGGCTGTCAGAGAAATCTCATCCATGTAGCTGAAGAAGTGCTACAGGAAGGGCTGTCAATTATTTGTAGCTTGTGTGGAAGAGGCATCCAGAGATGAAGTCTCAAAGATTGGAGACCATGAGGTACTCACAGAGTTCAAATACGTATTTCAGGAGTTACCTGGACTACCTCCAAAGAGGGACATCGAGTAGCTCCAGTTTCGAAGGCTCTTTATAGAATGAGTACGCCAGAGCTGAAAGAGTTGCAATTGCAGCTTGAAGAGCTTCTGAAGAAGGGGTACATTCTCCCAATCATGTCACCTTGGGGTGCCTCGGTCCTGTTTGTGAAGAAGAAGGATGGGATGTTGAGGCTGTGCATTGATTTCCGACAGTTGAACAAGGTAACTGTCAAGAACAAGTATCCTCTGCCAAGGATCGATGATCTTTTCGATCAGTTGAAAGGTGCGAAAATATTTTCGAAGATAGATCTCAGATCAGGATATCACTAGGTAAGAATAAGGGATGAGGACATCAGTAAGACCACCTTTAGAACAAGGTATGGTGATTATGAATTCACAGTGGTGCCATTTGGACTGACAAATGCACCTGTTGTTTCCATGTGCTTAATGAATGGTGTATTCAGGGACTATTTAGACAAGTTTGTCATAGTCTTCCTGGATGACATCTTGGTGTATTCCAAGTTCGAGGAAGAGCATGCAAAACACTTGAGAATGGTTCTGCAAGTGTTGAGAGAACACCAGTTGTATGCCAAGCTGAGAAAATGGTCATTTTATCAAAGGCAGATCCATTACTTGGGACATATTATTTCAGAAGAAGGGATCGTTGTGGATCCTGAAAAGGTTGAGGCCATCCAAGAATGGTCAGCGCCAAGGAATGTGGTGGAAGTTAGATCTTTTATGGGTCTGGCAGGCTATTACAAAAGGTTTATGGCAGGGTTCTCAAAGTTAGCTTACCCTATTACTTCCTTGCAAAGGAAGGAGAAGAAGTTTCAGTGGACTGAAGAGTGTGAGAATAGTTTCCCGCGATTGAAGCAACTGTTAACCAACGCTCCAATTCTGAGGATTACAGATCCAAATATGGATTTCTTGGTGTGCACAGATGCGTGTAAGGAGGGGTTGGGAGGAGTTCTCAGCCAAGACGGATTTGTAATCTGTTATGAGTCCATGAATCTGAAAGAGCATGAAAGGAATTATGCACTCATGATTTGGAGCTGGCAGCAATCGTCCACGCTCTGAGGAAATGGAGACATTACCTCATGGGAAGGAGATTCGAATTGAAAACAGACCACAATGGTCTGAAGTATTTATTTGATCAACCAACTTTAAATGCTAGGAAAACCAGATGGCTGGAGTTTATGTGCGAATATGACTTTGATATCGAGCATATCAAGGATAAGGAAAATAAGGTGGCTAATGCACTCAACAGAAAAGTGCATGAATTACATGCTACAACCATTAGCATGCACAAGACTGATATTAGGGATAGTGTTCTGGAAGCTACAAATGTTCATTTGCAGTTCAGATATTTGGTAGCAAAGCTACAACAACGCGAGAGACCAAAGACCAAGGAAAGTTACACCTTGGACGATGATGGCTTACTTCTATATAAAAACAGAGTGTACATACCAAATGTCCAAGAATTGAAGATGGAAATTCTAAAAGAAATGCATAACGTGACGTATGCCAGACATCCTAGTTATCAGAAGACTATAGTAGCAGTCAAAAGCCATTATTTTTGGCCGGGTATGAAGAAAGAAATCACTGAATACATCGCCAGATGTATGGAGTGCCAGAAAGTTAAGGTTGAGCATAGGCACCCAGCAGGGTTGTTGCAACCTTTACCCATTCCTGAGTGGAAATGGGAAGTGGTGACAATGGATTTTATTACGGGATTACCCAGAACAAGCAAGAAACATGATTCAATCATGGTGGTGGTGGAAAAGCTTACAAAATCTTCCCATTTTATTCCACTGAAAGCCACTCACAAGGCAACAGGTGTTGTTGATATGTTCTTAAAAGAACTGGCATGCTTGCATGAAATTCCTAAGACGATTGTGTCTGATAGGGACCCAAAATTCACCTCGAATTTCTGGAAAGGACTGTTCAAAGGATTTAGAACAAATTTGAAATTTAGTACATCGTATCATCCTGAGTCTGACAGACAGACATAGAGGGTGAATAGAGTAATAGAGGACATGTTGAGAATGTATGTGATGGATAAAACGTCAAGATGGGAAGACTACCTGTATTTGGTAGAATTTTCCTACAATAATGTGTATCATGCATCGTTGAAGATGAGGCCATTTGAAGCACTTTATGGAAGAAAGTGCAACACTCTAGTGAGCTGGGATAATCTAGCTGATAGAGCAGTAGTTGGGCCTAAGCTGCTCAAAGATATGGAAGACCAAATGATAAGAATTAAACAGAATTTGAAAGTTGCCCAGGACAGGCAGAAGAGTTATGCTGATAAGAACAAAATCCACAGAGAATACAAAGTGGGTGATCATGCTTTCCTGAAATTAAAAACTAACAGGAGTTCCCTGAAGTTGGGAAGTTGCGCCAAGTTGGCAACAAGATTTTGTGGGCCATTTGAGATCCTGGAAAGGATTGGGCCAGTTGCATACATGCTTGCATTACCTGCATCTATGACTGTACATAATGTGTTTCATGTTTCACTGCTTAAGAGATTATACCTGATGCTAATCGTGTTATCGATTGGAATGTGATTTAGGTGGAACCAGAAGGTGTCCTGCAAGTGCATCATGTGCGCATATTGGACAGGAAAAGAAAACAACTCTCGAATTGAGCCATAGAGCTTGTAAAGGTCCAGTGGACTTGGTACGATCATGAGGATGCGACATGTGAGCATGAAGATGTTATGCAGGCAGAGTACCACATCTTTTTGAAAATTTTGAAAAGCTTGCAAAGACAGTGTAAGGTTGCACTGAGGAGTGCAAAAATAAGGGGAGGGGGATTGTAGTGTCCCCAAGGTCGAGCCCTTTGTAAATATGGTTTATGAAATGAATTCTAAATATGTGTTATAGGCTGGTGATCCAAGTTTGTATAAGACGGTTGGCTTATGTGATTGTTAGGCCAGAGATCCTAAGGGTTGTAGGCCAAAGGCCTGATTTTGTACTTGTATGTATGCAACACATTAATAAAATATAAACACCGCCGCGTGTAGTCCAAAACGATTAATGAGTGATGGGGGACTAAGCATCCATAGAGAGGGCAAGGGATTAGGGGCTGGAAGGTGGGAAAAGGGGCTAAGTGTTAAGCCTAGGGGGCTTAAGCCTTGGGAATAATAATTTAATATTATTCCAAAAGATATGTGAATAATATGTCTTACCCTAAGTTCTTTTGGAAGGATAAGCAACTTCCAAATGGAAGGAACGCATGCTGAAGGAACGCATGCAGTTGCATGGGTGACAAAAGTCAACCCTGGCCCATGCAAATAAAGGGATGAGATGAGCCGTGATGGGGGTTCTCCTCCATTCAATCTGATCTTCTAAATAGTACGACTGATCCGACCTCTGGAAGAATACCCCGTATGCCCTCTGAACAAAAAAAGTCTATGTGTTGATTCAGAATAACTGGTGTTAATTTCTGAAAATCTGAAGCATCCTCTATCTGAGCATCGAGCCTATGCGTGGAGTCTTTTCCAAAGCCATAACTGTGAGACTATCCTATCATTGTTGAGCCTGTTGGAAAGCCTGTGTCTGTTTTCCCCATTGGTTGTTGTGGCCACGCAGTGTTGGAATGAGTGGGGCTTGTTGGCCAGTTGTACAACACTCTCTCCAGGTGAGAGAGGTGATTGAGGTTGAAAGAACAGGTTTTTGGCCTGTGAGAGATTTTCTCTAGGTGAGAGAGTGTGAAGGGGAAGGAGAGAACTCTTGGAAGGAACCCTGTAGCTACCACAGAGCTCGAAGACTTCCAGTCCAGCATGTTGCTGAAACCCAAGGGAAGGGAGGTTAGTAGCCAAAGGACTGTCTAGGTGACATAGAAGGTGTATACTCATGGGGTGGAGCAGGCATGTAGGGAAGGAGATTCTGTGGGTAGTGAGAATGAGTGGTTCCTGGGAGAGAATTCCTTCCTTGTGATTGGGAGTTTTCCCTGTAACCTTAGCCTATCCTAGGATTCCTTGCCTTGGGATGGAGCTTAGTCCTAGCTCGGGGGTGACCAACTGCTGAGATGATGAGCAATGTGGTCTAAGACTAGGAGGTTTGTGGAAGGCCTGCACCTGGTTTGTGGAACTACTATTGTTTCCAAGATAAGTACCAAATGATGTTTTAATTTATGTTTCTGCATGTCTTTGTATTTATAATTATCATTTATTCTACTATGCATATGAATTAATGCTAATGCCACGTTTAAAATTATGATAGCAGTAATTTTTAGACTTACTTTGAGCTCTAAATGTGTTTCATTGCTTAAATGCATGTTGTTTTATAATCTGAGAGTGAGTGTTATATTTACGCGAAGTATGGTAACATAAAGGTTGCTACACCAGCGGGTGAAGAATTTTATTAGTGGGCATAGAAAGGAAAAGTAAAACTACATAGCGTTGAAGGTAGAGATGTGTCAATAGCTGCAAATCTTGATGTGTGAATAATCTCTATGTGCTAAGCATAGGAGTGTCTGTGAAGTATTTGATAGCATTTACTTAAATACCTTTTCTAAAATTACTCAGAGCAATAAATTCACTTATGATATCAAATTTCACAGTGGAAGCAGGATGATGATGTAGAAAAATCAGGAATAGAATAATGAAGGTTCTTTCACTTGAAAAGTGTCACTGAACAAAATTGACTTCCATTGGGAATGGTCTTGAGTGAGAAAAGTGGGAATTGTTAAATGAAATAATATAATGGAAAACTAGAAGTAATAGAAATGATGTGGAATGATTATGGGTAGGTTTATTCAAGGATGTTGTGGTAATGGAGTGATGGAATGTTGTGAGCTACCTCATTCCAAGGTGTTGAAATGTTCCATAAAGGTAAAGTTTGAGTATGATTTCCTAATAGAATTTGTTGCAAACACACCACATTGATTGGATTGCAGAATGACCAAGTGGAACTTGGTTGGAAAATGTTCAGATCAAGGAACAATAGTGCAAATGATTAGAATGGAAGCACACAAGGTAGCAAGGATCTAAATAATTTCAAGGACAATCAACTACAACATAAATAAATAAATAAGTGAATTGAAACATAAATTCACTATAGTGCATCATCCATACAATGAAGTTAGAATGCATATGCATTAGTAGGCATGCTAAGAGTGAATGCTTGGTGCATATGGGTGTTCATTTTTGCATATGTACATGCTTGGATATGCATATGGAATGCTTGTAGACTTAGAATATTTTATTATTATATACATGAAATAATGATGTATATTGAGTATGACTAATGATGGATTATGTATTTAGGAAAAATGATATATTATGGTTAAAGATGTGGATGTTTCTGATACTTATGACTTCCATCTATGTAAAGACCCATGAGGGAGGTAGGAATGGTAATTGGAAGGATGGAAGAGGAAGCCTACGAGCTTCTACAAATACCAACTGATCAAATAACATCAAGTAGGTTTATACCAATCATTGAAGTATGGATTTGGTTTCTTTTGATGCATAAATGTTGAAGGGAATTGAGGTAAGAATTCCCTTAGTTATTTTTTCAAGATTTAAATTGATATGTAATGGTCGAAGGCCTAGAGTATGTAAATGTTATTGATGCTAGAATGAATTTAGATAAAATGTTAGTTTCATATTGTGTTATCATCATAGATGATTTTAGGGGATAAATTTTGCAAATGGTATGATTTTCCATGGTTTTTGCCAAAAACATATTTGCCAATTTCCATTTTTTCTAAAAATGATTCGCCCAATTTCAACAGAAAAGTATTATTTTACCTTAAAAACTATGCAAAATGTATAAAATACTTAGAAACTTTAGAAAATTCTTGGAATATAAACTATAAAAAATCCTTAGAAATTTGAGTATTTTTACAAAACTATCACCAAAAATTTTACATTTTGCATATTAAAGACTATTAATATTAGCCCGTGTTTCTACATTTTAATATAAATTTCCATCCTTAAAATTATCCCTGGTTATGATTGATTATGTGATCATAATAAGGTCAAGTCAGGAGACATACGCCTTCTATAGCAATGAATATCCATAGGGCTAGTCATGTGTGAGACCATGATATGTTTGGATACATAAGGGCTATAGAATTATGTGAGTGATAAATGGTATCAACTATTTATCTGATGTTTGGAATGCAACCTCTTTGCCAACATTGAAGAGCAGTTAAGAATTTTATTCTTGGTGTTGTGTTTGGGTTCAAAAGGAAGGTATCCAAATAGTCAATAAAGAAGTAGGAAGTGTGTGGATGATGTGTTGAGGCATTGGCCATGCCTTCCAACTCACCATGGTGGAATGCATGACATAGTTATGTGGTATTGTGTAGTCAATGCATGGATTCATTGTGTAGATGTGGCCATGGGTATTGGCACATTGATTGTTATTTTATTAGTAATTATTTGTTGTGTTGAAAATGCATAATGAATGATAGATGTATTATATTAATATGAATACCAATTGAAGGTGATTGAATTGTTGTTTGTTACAATTATGATATCACTTTTTGGAGTTGTTGAAAATGTTACAAGTGGTATTAAATGAATTATTGAATGCATTTTGGTGAACACATGCATATAATATATGACATAGAAATTATTATGCTAACAACTTAAACGATGCGAGTATTGCTAACTTGTGAAGTTGAGAACACTTCAGGAGTTGTTAGATATTGAAACATGAACGTTGTAGGTTAAAGTAGCTACATAATGATAAATAACAAAAAAATTCTATTGAGGGGACATAGTAATACAATTATCTTTGGATGGAAGAAAGAAAATATTAGTTGATAATACATGTGTAGATAATGATGGGTTCATTCCATTCAATAATTGAATTCAATTTAATTCCAAGAATTGATAGAAGTAATTGAATTGTAGCTGCAAAGAATTCTGAGATCACTTGTTTCCATATATATATATATATATATATATATATATATATATATGTATGTATGTATGTATATGGTACAAGAGATATTGACAATTCGTTTGGCTGAGTATAAGTTAGGAAAATTCTAGGTAGGATCGTCTTGGAAATGGAATTAATGTAATCCCATAAGGAAGACTCACCTCCACTATTGCAAGAGCCAAACATTATGAACAAAACATCATGTTTGAAAAATTTATTTTTGTATATAAAACAATTTTGGAAATTGGAATTTAATAATTGTTGACAATCTATTTTGGCCGAGTGTAAATTGAGAAAATTGCAGGTAGCATGGTCTTGTATATGACATGGATGTAAGACCATAAGGAATACTGCTATCTATAGCTGTAGAATCCAAACATTATGAGCAGAAAATTCATTCCTGGAAATTTTGTTTTCCTGTATAAAATAGATTTGAGAAATTAATAGTGACAAATTGTTATGTTATGCTAACAGTTTGTGTGGTTGAATGAAAGGTTGAGGAAATTGTAGGTAGAATGGTATTGGATGTGAAATGGATGTAAGCCCATATATAAGACAATTTATTGTTACTACAAGAGCCAAATATTATGAGCAAAATCCTCATGCCTGGGGAAATTTTATTTTTTGTATATAAACATATTTGAGAAATTAAAAATTGTTACGATATGATAACAATTGGTTTGATTGATTGAAGGTTGAGAAAAAAGTAGGAATAATGGTATTGGGTGATTACTATAGCTTCAAGAGCCAAAAAAATTATGAGAAAGAATCTCATTCTTGGGAAATTTTGTTTTCTCGTATAAAACAAATTTGACATTTATGATTGAAATTTTTAATAATGATATCTCATGATGATTGTATGTTTATAATATAGATGAGATATTGGCTATGGAATAGGGATCGAAAAAAATATTATTAGAAGGAAATCGAGCTCATTGACAAAGACATGGAATGGGGAAAGTCCATTGGACTTTTTGCAGCTAGAGTTCTTAAAGCCACAACTTTGAAACTTCCTAGATGAGTGCATTGGAGTCCTAGAGAGAAGTGGAATGACTTGAGAGATTGCATGGTAGAGAAAGGGTTTCATTTATTTGGGTTGTGTAGGCTTATAAGGAAGGAGAGTTTATTGGTTGGAACTGCTGCCAAAAATATAATTTCTTAAGATCATTATGCATGTTTTGGGTCGGAGTGCCTATGTATGCATGTTTTATTTTAGACTCAAGTGCCTATGTATATAAGAATTTGGTTGGAATTCCTGTGCGGATTAAAGGCCAAAGTTCCTAGAATTGTAAGAACATAAATATGGTGTTGTGCACTAAAGTCAGTGAAAAAATAAGGGGAGGGGGATGCAACACCCCACTTTTGATCCATATGAGCTAGAATGTATTGTGTAAATATGACTTAGGCTGGTAAGAGAATAAAGTTGGAAAGGGGTTGCAGTGCCTAGAAATGTAATACATCTATATATATTAATAAAACACATAGTTGTTTGCAATACAGATAAGGAAAAGAGATAGGGGGCTATGATTCTGTTGTTCCAGAGTCTGTACTTAAGGCTTAGAAGTATAGTGTCTAGGCATCTGAAAGTGGGTAAAGGGTGGAGAAAAGAGAAACGTCAACCTTCAGCAAGGGAAACTAGGGATGATTTCTTTGTTGGCGTTGTCTAGCTTCCAACTGTTCCTGGATGTTTATATCCTGTTCAATCACTTCCCATGAACGTTCGAGTTCAACCCGTGTAGCAGTTGTTTTAAGAATAGTATCAAAAAGGTTTAAGGAAATGTGTGTTTGATTTGATAATCCGGGTTCGATATTGGGCTGTGTTGGTACAGGGACAGTCATGGAGGAACAGTAAAATAAGAAAACCTCGTGGGGAGTTTGAGTGCTGTCTCAATTCGGTCATATAAAAGAGAGTTTACGGTTTTAGGAATGAAAAAGGAATGCAAATCAAAGGCTCTTTCCCATAACTGGGTTATATTTTAATAAAATGTATGAGGTGGGAGAAAACATTTAGCTGTCTATCGAGTAAGGCTCCTATCAAGGGAGAATCTCACGTATAAACAAAAGAAGAAAAATGTAAAGAAGTAGCCCGATGAAGCATAAAATATATATAGAATTCTGAAAGTGTTAACTGGTCTTATACCCGCTGATAGCTGGTACAGAGGAAAAACATCAAACAATATAGAAAACCAAAATTCATTCACTATAGTAGAGGTTGTAGTAAATTATAGCGAAGCATTCATCATATACGAATATGAAATGAAACGAAATATGAGATATAAGAAAACAAACTCATAACACAGTCATGACGTAATTGAGAATCTTCAGATTTTCTTTATATTAACTCTCAAAATGTAAAACCTCTGTTACAATCGACACAAAAAGGTCCAGCGTCTTTTCTTTCTTATTATGGTATATTTATACAGTTTTACAATAAGATGGAATCTCAATCATTGCAAAATTTTCAGTTCTGATAGGGAGGAGAGTAATCGCTCCATTTCTTCTTCTCTGTCTTTATTTGGTGCCAGAATCTTGTCCTCGCGCACGCTCGGTACATGTGACACATCTTTCAACCAGTCGAGATATCAGCCTTGATGCTTCTGCTTGACAATTGGCTTCAAAAGAGTAACAATCTCAGGCTAATTGCGGTAACTTTTCTTCCATTTATTTGTCTATGATGTCTATGACACACAATTGCACACTTGGTTTAATCATACACTTATCTATTTGGACTATGTCGGCCATAGTCACTTGTGAGATCTCTGTCGAATCTCTTTCCTCTTTTTCGTTTAAATCAAGTGAGATTTTCGCCATATTCATTTGAATCAATGTCTCGACATTACCTTCGCTAACAATGCCTAGGAGATCACCATCTATAGAACTAAAAGCCTCTTCTAAGGATTTTTTTACCCTCTTGGCTTGCAGATTACCTTCTGAGATGTTGTGCTCCCATTCCTTTAATAGAATATTTCCTCTGGTCTGCTTCGAAATGGGAAACCTGGAAATACTTCCCGATTCCCTGTTGTTTGTAGCTATCACAACCTCTTGAAAAGAGACTCGTGTTGCTCCAGCTTCTCTTTCTCTAATAGATAAATCTTCCAAAACTTGATTAACCAGTAGGCAGTTGTCCCAAATCACCTCTACCTTGGGGAGTAAATTTCGCTGGGCCACAGAAACTCTGCTTTGAATCTCCATCGCCTAGGACTAGAACATCCCAATATTTATCACTTTACTTTCGACAATTTCCACTCTAGCCTATAGATGTTCGATCAAATATTTTTGCTGGCCCGCTTGCATCCGACCATTCTAAACCACCAGCTATGCTTGTTCGAGCTTAGTCTTGAGCAGCTCTATCTCACTTTTATCGGCCAACCTTGCTTGCTCTATTCCTACGCTCGCCTGGTCTTTGGCATCCTCTATTGTTGTGGCTAGTCTGGCTTCTAGGGTTTTGATGAGGTGATTTTTTCGTTTTAGCTGGTTTTTCAAAAACCTAACTGAAAATTGGTTCGTTGTGGCATATGCCCCTAATGTCCCAGCTATTTCCGTCATGAACTGTTCATTCTTCTTGTCCTTCCCATCAATCAATACTTTGTATTTCTTGGCTGTCGATTCCCCTTCCCAATAGAATTCTCTCTTTACCACTGCCTTTCTCTTCTTATCAAATAAGAACTCATTTGGAGGGAGCTCTTCCACCCTTATAGGCCTCAATTCTTCATTTAAGATCCACCCTGTGTCAATATTCCCCTGAGTCAACTGTAAGGGAGTAACGGATGCGATAGGATCTCCGATTTGCTTCACTGATTGTCCCGGTGTAGTAACTGTAGTCTGCTTCTTTGGTGGTTCGGGAGTCTTTATCTCTGCTTTCGGGCTCTTAGTTTTCTCTTCCCTGTCCTAGTGTTTTTCTTGACTGGGAGTTGCATCTTTGGAGCCTTCGACATCTTTTTGTTTCACCTCTACTGTACTCAGATTCTCACCCCGTAATACTGTGGGAAGACAACTGCGTCGATGTTCTTGTAATTTCAGAACATCAGCCCTCTCTTCAGGTGCCAAGGTTTGTATCCGAGCTAAAATCTCGGCATAAGATATTGCACCTCGAAAAATGTCATCCGAGGGAGAATTTTCATGTTCAAATATCTTGAGTCCGCAACTAGCCAAATGATTACTCATGACCCTTTGCAGATTGTGCTTCTTGAATTCAATAAGGACCAATTTTAGGTCTTCCAGGGCTGCTGCCTCAGCTTTAGCATGCCCGAAATCTAACAAAGAATATGAATTTAAATGAACAGGAAAAGGTGGCCATACCTTCTTTGAGTATCCCTTAAGCTCCTTGCTTATGCCACCGATTACTATTTGTCTAGGAACTTCGTGACAAGCCAGCTTGTCGGGGATAAATAATGGCAATGCATGCGGGGGAACAGAAGCCCCGAAAACTATGAGATATGAGAATTCGGATTCTAAATACCAGTCAGCTATACTGCTCAAATTCATCACTATATTGTCCAAGATCCTGTGTGGTGGGTGGATGAAAATAGTGACATGCAGAGGTACCATCACCCAGTTGAAGATTTCATATACGAAATCTATCACTTTGTTTTCCCATAATTTTGAATGATAGACATGGATGGGCTCAGCCTCTACTGGAGTCCAAATCTAGCTCATTAAAGGAAATTGTGTTAGAAATCACACGACGTCCATAATGTATGCAGACATAAAAAATGAAGAAATCTTTCCGCTCTCTTTCTGCGCCCGATACTATGTAACCCGACTGGTCAAGTTATCAGATAGCATTTTCGCCTAGTTGAAGGAACAACCTTTGGCGACTTGGTGTATTAGAGGCACCCATTGAAGAAATAAATGTGAGGTGTCCTCTCTCCCATATAATTTGCATGTCATCATAGCTACATACTTGAACTATGGTTCCAAGTAAGATATTGAATATATGCCATTACTATCTGCCCTAAACTTCGCAGGGTGCGAAAACCAATCTCTTATTAAGCTAGACACAATCTTGTAATACTGTACACATTCCTTCTATTTGAACTTTTCCAAGAATTCGACAACATATGTAAGGTCGGACGTTGTGGGCAACTTGTACATAGCTTGCACATGTTCAGGTCTGAAAGTCCCGATGGTGACCTTCTGCTCATTGATGATGGTTTTGGTTGGTATGTCCACATGGTCTAATGCCCATCAGACCATATCATAGTAGGGGAGCATTTGTGGCTTGGCTAGTACTTTATGCATTCTCGATTGAATGATGATATTATATTTGGTGGTTATGTCATCTTTTTTATTGTCACTGGAATCATCAGAATAATCCACTAATTTGGCCTGCAGAACATAAAAAATGAACGACCAGTTCGGGACAGAGTCTACACTTCGAGGTGAGGTATCAATGATGTTGTCTGAACCTTGTTTTAAAACCTCAATGCTGGCTTTAGATTCTTTTCGTGGGGCCATGATGGGAGATCTTGCTTTAGCTCTTCTGCGATAAAAATATGTATACATACAGAGGTTAGCTCGTTGAGAAAGTGTGCTCTGCGTAATATAGAAATGAATTCATTGTAACGAATAACAACTCTATATATTCGAAAACTCGGTACTTTTTAAGAACAGATCGGTCAAATCACGTTTAAAAATAAATTTAGTAATAATAACCCAATCTTTATTTGTCGATTCTCCTTATTTCTAATTAATGCCATAAATTTTGGCGATTCGAAATGTTAGTTGGCGTAAGGAAGAATTAAGACTGCCTCGTAAACTATGCAAGCATCAAAACATGGGAGATACTGATTTAGCTTAATTAATCTGGTTTTACCAAAGTTAATTAATCTTTCGGTACTCGTCGTATTGGGAATTTTTGCTTTAACCCTTTTAACCTCTAACACCCGAAATTGCGATGATTTACTTTGGTTAGTAAAACTGTAATTGTGATTAGGCACTTAATTAATTACGTAATTATTTATATTCGCCATATCGTGACTCGGAGCATCAAAGGTATAGTTTCCGGGAAGTTTGCATGCCGAGCTGCGAAACCGCGAGATCACGATGATATGCTTTAATTAAAAGGGAGGATAAACTCAGATTAAGTGTTTAATTAATTATGTTCATATCTTTATTGTGACTTCGCGACTCGAGGCTTAGACAGTGTATCTTTTTAAAAGAGAATACGCCGAGTGGTGAATTTTCGACAGAACTTAAGCATGGCTTAGCTTTTACCTTGAACCTTGACATGAGTTACTAAAATAAGGGCTTCATGGTTTCGACTATCGGGGTTACGAAAATAAGACTTTTGGATTTAGTGAACACCGAGACGCGAAAACCCGATGATATTTAATCGTGATTTAGGAAAATTTTACTCGTTACTGCCCTTGGTAAAAATTTAAAATGATTTCGTCGTTTTGTTGCTCGGGACTTGTGAACTACGTGATCTATAGAATCCAACATACGAAATCCCGAGGTAGAACAAAGGAGGGAGAAATATTTGATGAAAATTAGAACTCGCTTCGAGAATACAATAACTATCGCCGCTCGTGTGATAAGACTTCAGAGATTTTGAAACCACAAATGGAAAATACAAAAACCATCTTTTGATTTCAAGCATTAAGATATGAAATTCGAGACGGGCTAGAAAAAACAAAGGCGACTCCAACATAGACTCCAACTAGGGATCTCGTTTTCTTGTAAGACAGGAAGAATAGTAGACCACGTGCCGATATTGGGTAAATGGAATCAATAGCTTCAATTAGGTAAAAAGGTTCCTGAGAACAGCATATCGAAGGGGAAAGAGACTTCGTTTTTTACCTTGGAAATCCTTTTCAAACTCAGATACTTTTTTAAACTTATCCGTAGTCCCTTTCACGACTTTCCCTTTCCCGCTACTAAATTCAGGTCTACTTTAAGACAATCAAAACAGTTCTAGGAGACCCAACAGATATTGTGGCTATCAGCTTGCTTCAAAAGAAGAAGATTATATGTTTTTAATCAGGAAGCCCTGTCTGAACATGGGATGTAGATCAGGTTTTTAGAAAGAATTGGTTACCAGAGTAGAGTGATATTAATGTATAATATCATTACAAATATCTCAGATATTGCTTCACTGCCAGCGAGCCTGTTCAGTACCCCGGTGAAGTTATATGGCCCCTTTTACTGAATTTCCTTTCACCACTTCGGAATATATTTGTGCATTTAAATGCTGAGACGAGGGCAATCATTTTTGAATTTCCTTTCATCGTCTCTTGGACTAGATGGGGGCAATCATTT
Source organism: Picea glauca (assembly GCA_000966675.3). Lineage (NCBI taxonomy): Eukaryota > Viridiplantae > Streptophyta > Pinopsida > Pinales > Pinaceae > Picea > Picea glauca. The sequence goes on from JZKD02S2233884.1 coordinate 67,294, forward strand.
CGGAATTTCCTTTCACCATCTATCTTAAAATTTGTTTTTTTAGAGTACGAAGATGGGGGAAATCAGTTTGTATCAGGGATGATATCTATGTAATATTTTGCATTATATGTCTATCAACTTACTTTGATTACTTGGTACCAATATTCCCTTGACCTTCACAACACCTTCATTCTCAGGGAAAAAAAGGGAAAATAACTTTCTTAGGGCATTCTATTTGAGCAAGCCTCGATCCTCTGAAATTGTTGAAAAACCTAGGAGAGTTAGGATCACTTTAAGCGTCCCTTCATTTAGCAGGGGACCGAGGAGTTGTGAAGACCCTCTTTCTTTCCACAATCTTCTTTGAAGCTCACGAGGTTGGAACAAAATCTCTTATCCCTTTGTATGCGAAACGGAAAGATGATGAACTTTTAAAAGGTAAACCCTAAGACAAAAAATGGTGACAGGTAGTGACTCACGGTTTGAAAAAACAGAAGTCAAAAATTTAAAACTAACTCTTGTAGATATTTTTCGGGGGCACTTTATTTTGACTGACTGCTTTTAATTTGAGTGGACCATTTAATTTGTTTTATTCTTTCGTAAACAATTAAATAAGGAACCAACTCTGTTATTTATTGGTTCAGACGATTTTGTTGTCTGAATGAGGTTACCTTGGTTTTCTTTAATAGTCCTTTAGAAAATGTCTTTTAATAAATCTCATCTTTACCTTGTCGTTTCATTTTCTTTGCACAATATCAAAAATATCGGGTATCGCCTGTTTAAGCCGATTTATTTTTGACACCAACTTTTGGTTTATTTCTCCTGTTTGTTTTGTTTGCAGCTGGAATCCTGTAAAAGCCAAATACGAAATTTATCGGGGCTATCCGAAAGGTGTCGAAATTTCATGAAAGAAAAAGAAAATCAAAAGCAATGTGTAAATGAAAAATATATATATGTATGCAAAAAATATATATATAAGTATACAAAATTTCTTCTCTTTTTTTTTTTTTGGTGACTGTTATGTCATATAATGCTTCAGATAATGCCCATTGACAGGGGCGTTGAGGATTTCACCATCTATATTTTCCAGTAGGAAAGAATTTTTTCCTTCTAGAGATGAGACTCTGAATGGCCCATACCAGAGGTGGTCAAATTTACCATGTTTTGCTGCTTCTTCCCTTCTTTCATCCCACCTTAATACTAAATCACCTGGGAGGAAATCTCTGTCCTTTGCTCTATGGTCAAATAATTCCTTCATGTCATCTTGGTACTTCTGCAACTTTTCATCTACTTTGACCCTATGTTGTTGAACCTCAATCAACTGATTTATCCTCCTGGTGACATGATTGGGTTCTTCATTTTGATCTTTCCATAACTTCATCACTGGAAGCGCTAGGTTTATAGGTAACATAAAATATGTCCCATATACCATCTAAAAAGGTGAAATGCCGATAGACCTTTTTGTGCTTATGCGATTCTCCCATAATGCGTATTTTAAGTGCACATGCCAAGACCTTTTGTTTTCATCCAATACTTTCTTGATTATATTTACCAGGCTCTTGTTAGATGACTCGGACAGTCCATTTCCTTGGGGGTAATACGTTGTAGAATGGAAAATAATAATGTTATAGTTTTGATAGAAGGTGATCATAGCCACAGATTTAAAAGCTTGGGCATTGTCTATAACTATCTTTCGGGGGCAACCAAATCTAGACAAAATGTTGTCTTCTAAGAAATCGATTACCACCGAGTCTGTTGCCCTTTTGGTTGGAATGGCTTCCACCCATTTAGTAAAGTAATCTATTGCAGTTAAGATCCACTTGTGTTGAGAACTGGAATGGGGATTAATCTCACCTATGAAGTCTAGATCCCATTGCTGAAATAGGGCTTCAGATTTGACTGGAACTAAAGGCAGTGATGAGAGATTCTATTTACCTGCAAATAGTTGACAAGGGTTGCAGGCTCGGACTTTGGCATTAACGTCTGAGAAATTTTTTGGCCAGTAGTACCCAGCCCTCAGAATTTTGTAAGTTGTAGCTCTCCAAGCGTAATTCCCCCCACTGACTCCCTCAAGAAATTCGTCTATAACCCACTGAGTTTCCGATTCGACTAAATAAGCTAACAAGAAACTGAGTGGATCTTTCCAATATAGTTGACTTTCAACGATACAATATTTAACCACATGAAGTTTTAAAGTCCTGGATTTTGATGGTGATAGCTCATTTGGGCATTTTAGAGTTAGCAGGTATGATACTATGTCTCTGTACCAGCCTAATGATATGAACTTCTCTTCGATCTTGTTTGGGCCTACTTTCTCATTCAACTCATTTAGGTTCATGTCTTCGTTTCCTTCCTGTAGGCAATTGATACCTAGGGCTTTGAAATTCGACTCATCTAAGAGTTTGGCCAGGCCTTGTCCTTTTATCAATTTGGTCGGTTTGACTTCCAGATCAAATTCTTAGATTTTTGCAAGCCATCGCCCTCTTTTTCCATCACTGTCTGGTTGTACCAAAATATCTTTCATAGAACTGGTAAGTACATACGCAATTATCTTGGAGTGTAGTACATATGTTCTGAAATCCTTTAATTCTTTTACCATGGCGTACGCTTTCTTTTCTATTATATCATACTTCAGTTCTGCGTCTCTAAGGCTGTTGCTGAAAAAGATGATCGGTTGTTCAAAACCTTCTTCGTTCTTTTGTAGGAGCACTGTGGAAATCATGTGTTTGGAGGCAAATGAGAAAATAAGAAAATCTTTTAGATAGTCGGGGCTTGCTAACACAGGTGCCTCGCTTATGACTTTCTTAATGTGTGTGAATGACGCTTTGTCTTCGGTTGTCCATTTTACTTCGTTGTCCTTTTTCAACATACCTGTGATCAATTTTACAATCTCAGCGAAATTCAGGATAAATCTTCGTAAAAAATTTATTCTTCCTAAGAAAGATTGAATCTCTTTTACATTTCTGGGAATATTTATAGTATCTATCACTTCAATCCTCTTAGGATCAATCCTGATTCCATCCCTAGATGCGATATGACCCAAAATCTTACCTTCCCGCATGGCGAAATGTGATTTCTTTGGATTTAAAGATAGACCAAACCCATGGCATTTTTCAAATGTCTGTTTAAGATATATTAAGTGTTCTTCGTCGGTTTTAGAGAAAACCGTCAAATCGTCAAGATAAATGACTACGAACTTGTCCCTTTCACCAATGAAAGTGATGTCCATAGCATGCTAGAACGTGGCCCCTGCATTCATCAAACCAAAAGGCATTTATCATACATGAACATACCCCATGGTGTAGTGAAAGCGGTTTTTTCTCTATCTTGTTCATTCATGGCGATTTGATTATAACCAGAGAACCCGTCAATCATAGACATTTGGTTGGCTCCAACTACCTTTTCTAGCACATGGTCCATTTTGGGAAGTGGATAGTTGTCCTTAAGAGATGACTTATTTAGATTTCTGAAATCCACACACAGTCTGATTTCCCCACTCTTTTTCTTGATCGGGACCAGGTTTGCTACCCAGTCTGAATATCTCAGAGGTGCTATTATTTTCACGTCTAAAAGTTTCTTAACTTCTTTTTCAATCACAGGTAACAAAATGGGCTTGATTTGTCTAAGATTTTGCCTAAATGGTTTGACCCTAGGCTTTAGAGGTATCTTGTGATCATTTACGAAAGTGTCGTATGTCCTTAACTCATCATAAGACCAGGAGAAAACATCCTTATACCGTCTGAGTAGGTCTTTATACTTACTTTTTATTTCGGGAGGGAGGAATTTGGATATTTTTACCATCCTGGATTCTTCTTTGGTTCCTATATCACAGTCCTTAGCCTCTTCTGGTTGGGGTTGTAAGGTGGATTTTACAGGTATGTCATTTTGATCAAACAGTCTTTCCAAAGGGATCAGTCCTTTCAGAATCTGGTTGTTTTTTAGGACCAACATACGATGATCTGCAATTTTGTCTCGGAAAGCTTGAGGATCCTCCCCTTCTTGCATGATCCATATCTGGTCATTTTGATTTTCTTGGTCTGCATGAGTTTCGGAAAATTCACCTACTGCTTCAAGAAACT
>JZKD02S2233884.1:82334-111495 GCA_000966675.3 Picea glauca
TGCTTATTTACTCTGCAGTTATTGGATAATAATGCTTCATTGATATAACACTTGGATTATATGGTTAAATTTCTCTATTACTGATTCACCCCCCCTCTCAGTAATCCAACAGTAACCCGATGAAGCATAAAATATATATAGAATTTTGAAAGTGTTAACTGGTCTTATACCTGCTGATAGTTGGTACAGAGGAAAAACAACAAACAATATAGAAAACCAAAAATCATTCACTATAGTAGAGGTTGTACTAAATTATAGCGAAGCATTCATCAGATACGTATATGAAATGAAACGAAATATGAGATACAAGAAAACAAACTCATAACATAGTCGTGACGGAATTGAGAATCTTCAGATTTGCTTTATATTAACTCTCAAAATGTAAAACCTCTGTTACAATCGACACAAAAAGGTCTAGCCTCTTTTCTTTCTTTCTATAGTATATTTATATAGTTTTACAATAAGATGGAATCTCAATCGTTGAAAAATTTTCAGTTATGATAGGGAGGAGAGAAATCGCTCCATTTCTTCTTCTTTGTCTTTATTTGGTGCCAGAAGCTTGTCCTCGTGCACGCTCGGTATAGGTGACACATCTTTCAACCAGCCGAGATATCAGCCTTGACGGTTCTACTTGACAATTGGCTTCAAAAGAGTAACAATCTCGGGCTAATTCCAGTAACCTTTCTTCCATCTGTCTGTCTATGATGTCTATGACGCACAATTGCACACTTGGTTTAATCATACACTTATCTATTTGGACTATGTCGGCCATAGTCACTTGTGAGATCTCTGCTGAATCTCTTTCCTCTTTTAACTTTAAATCAAGTGAGATTTTCTCCATATTAATTTGAATCAATGTCTCGGCATTACCTTTGCTAATAATGCCTAGCAGATCACCATCTATAGAACTAAAATCCTCTTCTAATATTTTTGTTACCCTCTTGGCTTGCAGCTTACCTTCTGAGATGCTGTGCTCCCATTCCTTTAATAGAATATTTCCTTTCGTCTGCTTCGAAATGGGAAACCTGGGAATACTTCCTGATTCCCTGTTGTTTGTAGCTATCACAGCCTATTGAAAAGTGACTCATGCTACTCCAGCTTCTCTTTCTCTAATAGATAAATCTTCCAAAACTTGATTAACCAGTAGGCAGTTGTCCCGAATCACCTCTACCTTGGCAAGTAAATTTCGCTGGGCTGCAAAAGCTTTGATCTGAATCTCCATCGCCTGGGGCTGAAACATCCTGATATTTATCACTTTACTTTCGGTGATTTCCACTCTAGCCTGTAGTTGTTCGATCAAATCTTTTTGCTGGCCCGCTTGCATCTGACCATTCTGAACCACTAGCTGTGCTTGTTCGAGCTTAGTCTTGAGCAGCTCTATCTTACTTTTATCGACCAACATTGCTTGCTCTATTCCTACGCTCGCCTAGTCTTTAGCAGCCTCCGTTGCTGTGGCGAGTCTGGCTTCTAGGGTTTTGATGAGGCGATTTTTTTGTTTTAGATGGTTTTTCAAAACCTCGACTGAAAATTGGTTCACTATGGCATATGCCCATAATGTCCCAGCTATTTCCATCGTGAACTGTTCATTTTTCGTGTCCTTCCCATTAGTCAATACTTTGTATTTCTTGGTCGTCGATTCCCCTTCTTGATAGAATTCTCTCTTTACCACTGCCTTTCTCTTCTTATCAAAGAAGAACTCATTTGGAGGGAGCTCTTCCACCCTTATAGGCCTCAATTCTTCATTTAAGATCCACCCTGTGTCAATATTCCCCTGAGTCGACTGCAAGGGAGTAACGGATGCGATAGGATCTCCAATTTGCTTCGCTGATTGTCCCGGGGTAGTAACCGTAGTCTTTTTCTTTGGCGGGTCGAGAGTATTTATCTCTGCTTTTTGTCTCTTAGTTTGCTCTTCCCCATCCTGGTGTTTTTCTTGACTGGGAGTTGCAACTTTGGAGCCTTCGGCATCTTTTTGTTTCACCTCCACTGTACTCGGATTCTCACCCCATAATACTGTGGGAAGACAACTGCGTCGATGTTCTTGGAATTTCAGAACATCGGCCCTCTCTTTAGGTGCCAAGGTTTGTATCCGAGCTAAAATCTCAGCATAAGATCTTTTGCCTCGGAAAATGTCATCCGAGGGCGAATTTTCGTGTTCAAATCTCTTGAGTCCGCAACTGGCCAAATGATTACTCATGACCCTTTGCAGATCGTGCTTCTTGAATTCAATAAGAACCAATTTTAGGTCTTCTAGGGCTACTGCCTCAGCCTTAGTATGCCCGAAATCTAACAAAGAATATGAATTTAAATGAACAGGAAAAGGTGGCCATACCTTCTTTGAGTATCCCTTAAGTTCCTTGCTTATGCCACCAATTACTGTTTGTCTAGAAACTTTGCGACAAGCCAACTTGTCGGGGATAAATAATGGCAATGCATGCGGGGGAACAAAAGCCCCAAAAACTTTGAGATATGAGAATTTATCTTCTACATACCAGTCAGCTATACTACTCAAATTCATCACTATACTGTCCGAGATCCTGGGTGGCGGGGGGCTGAAAATAGTGACATGCAGAGGCACCATCACCCGGTTGAATATTTCATATACGAAATCTGCCACTTTGTTTTCCCACAATTTCGAATGATAGACATGGATGGGCTCGGCCTCTGCTGGAGTCCAACTCCAACTCCAACTCATTAAATGAAATGGTGTTAGAAAGAACACGACGTCCATAATGTATACAGACATAAAAAATGAAGAAATATTTCCACTCTCTTTCTGCGCCCGATGCTCTGTAACCCGATTGGTCAAGCTATCAGACAAAATTTTTTCCCAGTCAAAGGAACAACCTTTGACGAATTGGTGTATTAGAGGCACCCATTGAAGAAAGAAATGTGAGGTGTCCTCTTTTCCGTATAATCTGCATGTCTTCATAGCTACATACTTGAACTATGGTTCCAAGGAAGCTATTGAATATATTCCATTACTGTCTTCCCTGAACTTCGCAGGGTGGGAAACCTAATCTCTTATTAATCTAGACACAGTCTTGTCATACTATACACATTCCTTCTGTTTGAACTTTTCCAAGAATTCGGCATCATATGTAATGTCGGACGCTGTGGGCAACTTGTACATAGCTTGCAGATGTTCAGGTCTGAAAGTCCCGATGGTGACCTTCTGCTCATTGATGATGGTTCTAGTTGGTATGTCCACATGGTCTAATTCCCATCGAACCATATCATAGTAGGGAAGCAGTCGTGGCCTGGCCGCTACTTTATGCATTCCCAATTGAATGATGATCTTATATTTGGTGGTTATGTCGTCTTTTTCATTGTCGCTGGAATCATCAGAATAATCCACTAATTCGGCCTGTAGAACATCAGAAACGAACAACCAGTTCGGGACAAAATCTACACTTCGAGGTGAGGTATCAACAACGTTGTCCGAACCTTGTCCTGAAACCTCAATGTTGGCTTTAGATGCTTTTCGCGGGGCCATGATGGGAGATCCTGCTTTAGCTCTTCTGCGATAAAAATATGTATACATACAGAAGTTAGCTCGCTGAGAAAGTTTTCTCTGCGTAATATAGAAATGAATTCGTTATAATGAATAACATCTCTATATATTCGAAAATTCGGTACTTTTTAAGAACAGATTGGTCAAATCATGTTTAAAAATAAATTTAGAAATAATAAACCAATCTTTATTTGTCGATTCCCCTTATTTCTAATTAATGCCATAAATTTTGGCGGTTCGAAATGTTAGTTCGTGTAAGGAAGAATTAATACTACCTCGTAAACTGTGCAAGCATCGAAAAACGGGAGATACTAATTTAGCTTAATTAATCTGGTTTTACCAAAGTTAATTAATCTTTCGGTACTCGTCGTATCGAGAATCTTTTATTTAACCCTTTGAACCTCTAACACCCAAAATTGTGATGATTTACTTTGGTTAGTAAAAACATAATTGTGATTAGGTGCTTAATTAATTATGTAATTATTTATATTCTCCATATCGCGACTCAGAGCATCGAAGGTATAGTTTCCAGGAAGTTTGCATGCAGAGCTGCGAAATCGCGAGATCGCGATGATATGCTTTAATTAAAAGGGAGGATAAACTCGTATTAAGTGTTTAATTAATTATGTTCATATCTTTATTGCGATTTCGCGACTCAGGGCTTAGACAATGTAGCTTTTTAAAAGAGAATACGCTGAGTGGCGAATTTTCGATAGAACTTAACCATGGCTTAGCTTTTACCTTTAACCTTGACACGGGTTACTAAAATAAGGGCTTCATGGTTTTGACTATCAGGGTTACAACAATAAGACTTTTGGATTTAGTGAACGCCAAGATGCGAAAACCTGATGATATTTAACTGTGATTTAGGAAAATTTTACTCTCGTTACTGCCTTGGGTAAAAATTTAAAACGATTTCATCTTTTTGTTGCTCGGGACTTGTGAACTACGTGATCTATAGCATCCAACATATGAAATCCCGAGGTAGAACAAAGGAGGGAGAAATATTTGACGAAAAGTAGAACTCGCTTTGAGAGTACAATAACTATCGCCGCTCGCGTGATAAGACTTCAGAGATTTTGAAATCACAGACGGAAAATATGAAAACCATCTTTCGATTTCGAGCATTAAGATATGAAATTCGAGACGGGCTAGAAAAAACAAAGGTGGCTCCAGCAGATTCCATGAGAGAGGTGGATAAAGGGGTTAAGTTTTTTTATTATATTTTTTTTACCCATTTTGTTTTTAATTAATAAAAGTGGTTAAATGAGATTCTTGGGAAGGCCATGTGGTTATTGGTTCTTGTAATTATATAAACCCTACCTGTGGGTTGTTTAGGGGTTGTTCTTGCTTAATCATTTCATTTGGAAAATTCCTTATTTGACTTTATCTTTCATGTGCTCTTGGGTTGAGCATGAAAATGAATGGAAGGAGGAGGAGAGACATTTTGAGATGGATGTGATGAATTACTGATCATTCTACATTGGAATGGATTCCTATGGGAATGACATTGATGATAGTTCTAAAAGAACTCTCACAATTGAGAATCCTTGTAGTTTCCAGTATGGATATTTCTTGACTAGTAGCACTAGAGCCATGGAGAGAAATGGAACATCCCAAGGGATTGCATGGAAGAGAAAGGGTTTCATTTCTTTAGGTTGTGAAGGATGAAGGGGAAAGAGATATGAAAATTAGGATTGTTGTGTGGTTAGGAAAACATGAGAACTAATTAGCTAATTGTTGTGTGTTTTATATTTGGCCTAGGACCCGTCCTTGTGGATTCATATCCATGGCTCGTGGTTGACCTGTTGTTGAGAATTAGAACAAAAATGTCTATGGTTGGGAGGAATTTCCTTGGTCTATATGCATTTGTTGATGGTTTAATTAAAGAAAAGTTCTCTCTATGTTCTTTGTATATTTATATTCCGTTGTGTATTATTATTATATCTGAGATTCATATTTATTATGTGCCTTCTTACTAGTTACTGTTGTGTATGGAACATTGTTCCTTTCTTGGATGGTTTAGAATGAATTTTGATTATTGCATGTGTGGTTTTTGTAATTAGTTCATGCTTTATTTCAAATTAAATGTTATCATAATTCAAAATCAGTTTTGAAGTGAGTTTTAGGGTAGATGGACCGGCCTGTGGGTGGATGGGTACATTACACAAGAGCATAAGAGCTCGCTCTAATAAAATCACTAGGTTAGAAATGACTAACAGGGTAGATGGCCCCAAAACTTAGAACATTGGACAAAGGAACCCTCAACAAAACCCAAGATAGGTTAATCCAAATAATTAATTCAGGAACCCAAATCAGAATCAATTTTGGAGGCCATTTAATCCAAAAATATTAAGGAGAAATGAAGAACCACCCATTCCTATGATAAGAAACAATATCATAGAAGACCAACTAAATATTAAATATTTTGAAACCATGGGAACTAAAGAACAAGAACCAACAAGTGATATGAATTAGCTTCAATATGAAGGATCCCCCTCTCATTTGACACAAGATGAATATCATGATTCCTTGGGAATAAACAATAAATTAACTGATGACAACCAAAGAGAAGGAGATGGTTTTTGGTCTGCAAAACATATAATATTTACTAATTCCTTACAAGTTGAATTGTAGAGAAAATATGATCTCAAACCCAAATAAAATAGACAACTAGTGAATCCCAAGGGTGCTAATTGAAATCAAGAAATCATCTTAGATAAAAACCAAAAGATAGATAAGTACGTATGATCCAAAAAGGATCCACAGAATACTAAGGATAACTCAAAATTCACATAAGAAACTTAGGAAACTCATATTGGCCTCAACAGAGAGAGAAAGGGAAAAAATTCAAAGTCCTTAAAACTCAGTGAGATTGGCATCATCGTGAAGAACGTGTCTCAATATTTCCAGCGACGTAAACAGATCATCAAACAGAGTTACAGATCAAAAGATATTCATGGTCAAAGTTTTGGTCAACTTATCCCAGTCAGCAAGGATGAGTCAGCATCCATATTACTGACGTCATCATCAATATGCAATCTGGATGATGTCAGAATCCATATAGTATCCATGGTACACATAGAGGATGATGGGTTTTATGCTCACATCAGCATGGTGATGTGGAAGCACTAGAGGTTGCCATGTGTCACTCATTTTCGACAATTTTAGGTCAACATGTGGACCAATGGGGAAATTCCACATGGCAGTCCGTACATCCATGTGGCAGGCTATACGGGACGTGGCAGACACATAGCATCTGTACCATACATGGAAGGATGACATGGCATGCAAGAGACGTGGCAGGGTTATTGTACATGTGTATGAAGTGGGCCAATGTTTGGATGCCACGTGGCCCAGTCATGGGCTGCCACGTGGCAGTGGGAAAATTCCCAATGAGGGCTTGTAACCGAAATTTCAAAATTAAAAAAGTGTGGCCCATAAAATTTGGTGGAGGTCCCACCAAATCTGGTGGTTGACCTCTGTTGTAACCAACTCCGACAAATATAAACGACAGACTCCAAAATTGGCAGTGGTTAGCCACTATATGTATATGTTGTTGTAACTACAAGACAAAAGGGGGAGGCCTACGGTCTCGAACCTGGGACCTCCCCAACCAAACACCTTAACATAGAATCCACCAACCATTGATCCAAACAGCTCCATTGGATATTCTGCCCAATTTTAAACTTAAATGGCTTGTTTTCCAATGGAGGGGCGAAGGGATCTCGATGGTACAACTAGGCATGTTTTACGAGGCGAGTATAGTGAATTAATTGTAGGTTGCAAGCACAAAAACTGAGATGAGATTTCTCATGGGCCTGGGAGTGAAAGAGTCATATTGAGGCATGGAGACAATCATTTTTGGGTAATTTGATGCCACAAATTCAATGGTGTTGTCTATTTTTTGGTATGAGCAAATATTCTGCAGCTTAATTCCAGAATGAGGTATACTTATGTATTTTTCCAAATTCTTTTGCTGAGTTAATAAAAAGGCCTACCCATTTAGATTAGGACCCGAAGACATAGTCCATCAGGGCCAAACTCCATTTTCAAGTTTTTGTGTTAATTTTTGATACTTATGACTCTTTGTTATTGAGATTTTTCTTATTTATGGTGCACTTCAATTTATGCTCATTTAATACAGTTCTTTAATAAGTCACATCGATGAAAAGATCCTGGATCATGTTGGTATCAGAGAAATCATCTTTGACTTGAATTGTTGAGTGTGAATGCTTACTAGGGCCAAGCATAAGCAGGGTGAAGTAACTCTTAAGACTTTCAATCCCAAAGTTGGTCGTGCATCTCAAAGGAAGAAAATGGATGAAGAGGACAAACATGATGAATAGGAGAAAAAATTCCATATTCTCTTCTATCGCATGTCAGAAATGGTCGAGTGAATGTATGGAGACTACGAGAAGAGGATGGATAAGAAAGGGAATAAAAAGGAAACACAAACAAATGATAATGCTTCAGTGAATCAAGGGGATGAAGGAGACCCTCCTAAGCCTCCATATTCACCATCAATTTCTAGCTCTTCTTCCTCTAAGCATTCTCATCATTCTATCCATAAAGCTTTTTTTAAGAAACCATTATTAAAGCTTGATGTAAAATTTTCTTTACCTATGTTTAATGGAGATGCTAATCCTGAAAAGATACATAATTGGATCCGACAGGTTGAAGTATATTTTCGTGTTCAACATATTGATGAAGAGGAAGTTAAAGTGCAATTGGCTTCTCTTTGGTTGGAAGGCACCACTCTTGTATGGTGGGAGAGAAAAATTTAGGACAAAAGTAAGTGTGGTAATCTTATTTTCTCATGGTCATAATTTAATTCAGTGATAAGGAAGAAATTTATCGATTGGGTTATTTACATAAAGCAATGATGAAATGGAAAAATTTAAGACAAAGTAAAGGTCAATCTATACAAAGTTTCACAGAAGAATTTTGGAAGAAATCTCTTGCATTAAAAATTCCTTTGGATTCTTATGAAACTTTAGTGAAGTATATTGACACACTTCACAATTATATTCGTCATACTTTACTATTGTTTAACCCCACCAATCTTGACAAATTTTGTGTGCAAGACACTCACCTTGAGAATAGGGGAAAGCATGTTCGAGAATATCCCACAAATAAACCTTCCAATATCCAACATAAGTAGTTTAAGAAGTTTAAAAGGAAGGACAAAAATACTGCCACTGTAAAGAGAGAAGAAGTGATGCAGAACCCCCTACTCTCCCTCAAGGTTGCGTGACTTTCCTATATAGGATCGTTCAAATCAAGGATTCATATCGACTCTTCGGGCCTCTACTAGACCCCAAACCAATTTACATAGGTCCTGTTTCCTTCAAAGTGCAGGTTCTGTCAAACCCGCAGGCTCTTTCCTAGCCTCTTTCAAGAATTTGAATAATAGGCACTAGTTTCCCCCGCTAGATCCTTCCCTTATATGACCTCGGGTTGTACCCAAGCCCCAACTCAAAGGGTGCTTAGAAGCTTCAAGCTTCGGGTGTTTTCTCTCACCGCTCGCCAAATCTCTCACTTGGCACGTGAGGGATCGATGATCCTCACCCCTTTTCCAATCAACGACCCTGATTTCTTCGGGCTCCGATGCTTCAACAATTTTTGAAAGATGACTCCACAAAATATCTGGAGTAACAATCCTGTGAAGTTCATTATCTCATGACATGCGTCCTCCACTGTCAATGACCCAGATCTATTTCATCTTCAACCTATTCTCCCTTTTAATCTATTTGAAGTTCACGATATCTAGAATGGGCAATCTAACGACACACATCCTCCCTTATCCTACGGTCACGATTTACTTTGACACTTCTTCCTTCGGGAGTTCTCAACTCGCATGACCCCACTTTCCTCCGAAGTGGATATCTTATGAAATGGAAGATCTGCTGACACCTATCCTCAAAAAACAGACAACGTAGACGAACTTCGACTCTTCGACCTTCGGGAGTTCTTGTTCAACACACTCCTTTTTCTCCTGTAGTGGATTTTCTCTGAAATGGAAGATCTTCTTCCATGCATCCCTCTCCAACAGACGGTTCTGGTGAAATTTGACTCTTCGGACTCGAGAGTTATTTCTTCTTCTTTGCGACTTTTCTCCAGCGTACCTTCCCTATGAAGTATCAGATATGCCAACGCGTGTCCTTCGAAACAAATGACCTAGATCTGTTTCGACACTTCGGAAATTCACGCTTCATGCCACTTCTCACCAAGCTTATCCTCCAAAGTGCTCCTCTTCTTAAGTAGCTAATATTATTCCATGCGTCCTCTTGACCCAATGGTCAGGATTCGCACCACTCTTCAGACTTTGACAAATTTTGATGCTTTGCTACCCCTTCCTCCCAGATAGCTTCTCCTACAAATGAGCGATACACTAACACCTATCCTCCTATGGATATACGGTCTATATCAGTTCATTTTTTTTTAACTTCGGACTTCGGAGCTTCGACGATCTTGCTCTCTCCTTTTCCACAAACTCCCAGAATACTTCTACTATGGAGTTTCATATATTTCACCATTTGTTCCTCTAGATGATGGATGACCCCTAACCCCTTAGGGACTTCGGAGAATCCTCACTCCTGTGTGCACATAGAGACTTAAATCTTGTGCACTTTTCCCAGATCCAACAATCTAGAATGATCTCGCTCCCTCCTAGATGGATCTTGACGGATAACTCATGAGACCTGCAAAGCTTAATTCCCTTTGAAGATTTCTCCACGCTATCTCTCTTGAGCTTTGTTTCTTGAACCCTTTGACTCCTTAGAGGAATACTCCGACACTTAGTCGAAATTCCAATCTGTGCACTACTTGCAACAAATTCTTAGGCAAGACTTAGCTTCTTGTAGGCGACTATGCACACCTTGCAGCAGTCTCTTTACAATCCTTGAAAATGGAAGTTTCACGCTATCTCTTATGAGATTGTGAGTCGAAATAGAATCTATCAATGCACTCCTTGAGGAATGTATGTACACCTTGAAGAGAAACTCAATGAAGAGAAACAATTTGAAACTTCTCCCAATACTTCACAGTATCATATGCTCAACAACATAACTCATTCATTCATGAAAACAAAAAATAACAGGGAAACTGTAAATAGTAGCAACACCATGCATTGGACCAATATCCCTCTATTTATTCATTCAAATTTAAATGGATAAAACCTGATAAAAACAACTTAGATTCAATAACAACTATCTCCCACTAATATTGCATCCCTATTCAGGCATACAATGATCTCCTACCAATCTGCAATAGCCTTATTCAGGCATATAATGCAATTACTTATATAGGAGTTCCTCTAGGGTTTCCTCCAACTATCTATCTACCCTAGAAAAAACACTAACTACTAATTAAGATTCATTACATTAAAGTCTGGGAGTAAAACTCCCAAATCACTCGTGATCATTCAGATCCCAAGCATTTTGATCTTCTTCAGTTTTCAATTAGTTCAAAAAAGGATTTGCAGGAAACACCAGCGTTAAGATTCTGAATTGATTCAAAGGCACTGATTTTTCTCTGCACATGTGCTTGTTGATGGTGTTCTTGCATCATACTCCACTGCTGGGAAAATCATGATCTCCCTCTTATATGTTGTTGAGATCCTCTAGGGTCCCATACCTTCTCTTGGAGCTATCTATCTTCTTCTTTTCCTTGTTTCTTATTCTTCCCTACTGCTTCTGTAGATTTTATTTTGTCCCATACTTCTCTGTTGGCTACTCCTTGTGTTTCTTCCAGCATCAATCTATTTACCTCATCTATCACCTCTTCCATCTATTCCAATGGCTAGCTATTCTCCTTCATCCCATTCTACTACATCTCCCTTTCATCAACTTCCAGCCTGACTTGCTGGATTAGCTGACTTTTCATCTTTACCCTTCTCTCCAGGGCCTCTAGTTCTTCACATAGATCAAAAAAATTGATGCTATCTGCTTCTCTCTCCTCTATTGTAGGTTCACATTCTACAGTTATATCTTTCTCAGTTTCCTGGCTTAAAATTTTGATCCATTCCTCAGAATTCTCATCTCCTTCTACTACTGTTGTAGGTTCCAATTCTTCATGTTCATCTTTTTGGCTGAAATGTTCGAGTAATTCCACCCAATGTTCTTCTTTCTCCATCTCTTGGGCACATTGTAATGTCTGCTCTTCCTCCTCCATGGTATTATATGCTAGTTGATTCCTCCTCTCATGCATGCTACCCTATTGTGTTTCATCCTCACCAATGGATAGATCAATTTGATCCCCTACATCATATTCATTTCCTATGGCACTAGTTGACCACTCTGTTGCAGACTCTAGTTTTAGAGTCTCACCACTGAGTTGTTTCTCAGATTCCTTCTCTGACAGATTGAATTCTATCATCTCCCTTGTTGGAATATCTTCAGCTTCCTCTAGCTTCTCCTCATGCTGACATCCCATCTCCCTTTGGATGACTGTATCCTGCCAATCCTTTTTTGGTTCTGGAATTTTCAACCAATCCTCAAACATATTCAACTCTTGCTTCCATTGAGTGATAAAAATTGCATGCTCTTCCTTTTCTGCTGGGATAGAGATCAATGTTTT
This sequence comes from Picea glauca, assembly GCA_000966675.3. Classification (NCBI taxonomy): domain Eukaryota; kingdom Viridiplantae; phylum Streptophyta; class Pinopsida; order Pinales; family Pinaceae; genus Picea; species Picea glauca. The sequence continues at coordinate 94,426 of JZKD02S2233884.1, forward strand.
CTCCTTCTCCTCCTCTTTGAAAGTCTTTGTTGGTTGTCTTTCCTTTGCTACACCTGCATCATAGACATAGTTAATTTTAATATCATTTGGCCCCATGGCCTCTTTCTTGGATTCTCATTGCATCACATCCTCATGTGAAACACTTGTACTAGCCTCTGTTGTGTTATTTGGTAGGAATATTTGAATCCCCCAAATGATAAAAAAACTCCTTTGATCCTCCTCTGTCAACATTCCTTACTGATATGAACTCACCTATGAGCTCATCTCCTCTCCCTTGCTCACCTGACAATCTGGTATTTCATTTCTGCCCTCCTGGCAGTCTCTATGCATTATTCTGTCACCCAAAGAATGTCCCACTTTTCCCTCCAGCCTACCTTGTTGTCCATTTTTTTCTGCATACGTGCAACCATCATTCAAAAAGAATCACACTCTGTCTCCTCCTTCACCTGTTGTCTACAGTCACAATTCAGCTTCCGATACCATTTGATGTTATCAGATTATCTCTTTTCGCCTTCTCACCTTTGATGTTATCATATTACCTCTTTTCACCTTCTTCATGCTACTTCTCGCCAATATTATCCTCTGATGTGCTCCTGTTTTGAAGTATCTAATCTTCTGCCAAGAGTCCTCTTGAACCAATGGTCAATATTCACACTGCTCTTTAGACTTGGACAACTTTTGATCCCGCGCTACTCCTTCCTCTTGGATAAGTTCTCCTCTCAATGAGAGATACACTGAAACGTATGCTCCTCTGGATCTATGGTCTAGATGGGTTCGAATTTTGTAACTTCGGACTTCGCAACTTCGACAATCTCACTCTCTCCTTGTCCACAAACTCCCATAATACTTCTACTGTGAAGTTTCATATCTTTCACCACCTGTCCCTCTGGATGATGGAAGAACCCTAACCTCTTCGGGACTTCGCCAAATCCTCACTCCTGTGTGCACACAGAGACTTAAATCTCGTGCAATTTTCCCATATCCAATTTGGAACGATCTTGCTCCCTCCTGGATGGATCTTGACGGATAAATCGTGAGACCTTCAGAGCTTCATTCCCTTTAAATATTTCTCTATGCTATCTCTCTCGAGATTTATTTCTTGAACCCTTTGACTCCTTAGAGGACTACTCTGACACTTAGTCGAAATTCCAATCTGTGCACTCCTTGCAATATATTCATATGAAATACTTAGCCTCTTACAGGCGACTATTCACACCTTGCAACAATCTCTTTGCACTCCTTGAAAATGGAAGTTTCACGCTATCTCTTATGAGTTTGTCAGTCAAAATTGACTCCGTCAATGCAATCCTTGCAGACTGTATGCACACCTTGAATGAACTCAATGAAGATAAATGATTTGAAACTTATCCCAATACTTCATAGTATCATATGCGCAACAACATAATTCATTCATTCATGAAAACAAAAAATAACAGGGAAACTGTAAACAGTAGCAACACCATGCGTTGGACCAATATGCCTCTGTTATATTCATTCAAATGTAAATGGCTATATCCTGATAAAAACAACTTACATTCAGTAACAACTATCTCCTACTAATAATTCAGACCTATTCAGGCATACAATGATCTCCTACCAATTTTCAAAAACCTTATTTAGGCATACAATGCATCTACTTATATAAGAGGTCCTATAGGGTTTCCTCCAACTATCTATCTACCCTAGAAAAAAAACTAACTACCAATTAAGATCTGTTACATTAAAGTCTGGGAGTAAAACTCCCAGATCACTCGTGATCATTCAGGTCCAAGCGTTTTGATATTCTTTAGTTTTCAATCAGTTCAAAAAATGATTTCCAGGAAACACCACTGTTAAGATTCTGAATTGACTCAAAGGCCCACTAAGGTGCTGATTTTTGTCTCCACATGTGCTTGTTTATGATGCTCTTGCATCATACTCCACTTATGGGAAAATAATGATCTCCCGCTCATGTCTCTCTCTTATCCATTGTTGAGATCCTCTAGGGTCCCATACCTTCTCTTGGAGCTATCTATCTGCTCCTTTTCCTTGCTACTTCTTCTGCCCTGCTCGTCCTGTAGATTTTATTTTTTCCCATACTTCTCTATTGGCTTCTCCTTGTGTTGCTTCCAACATCAATCTATTTACCTCCTCTATCACCTCTTTCAACTTTTCCAATGGCTGGATCTTCTCCTTCATCTCATTCTACTGCATATCCCTTTCATCAACTTCCAACCCAACTTGTTGGATTAGCTGACTTTGCATCTTTACCCTTCTCTCTAGGGCCTCCAGTTCTTCACACAGATCAGAAAAATCCATGCTATTTGTTGCACTCTCCTCTATTGTAGGTTCACATTCTATAGTTATATCTTTCTCAGTTTCTTGGATGAAAATTTTGATCCATTCCTCAGAATGATCATCTCCTTCTGCTACTGTTGTAGGCTCCAATTCTTCATGTTCATCTTTTTGGCTGAAATTTTCGAGTGATTCCACCCAATGTTCTTCTTTCTCCATCTCTTGGGCACATTGTAATGTCTTCTCTTCCTCCTCCATGGTATTATGTGTTCATTGATTCTTCCTCTCATGCATGCTACCCTTTTGTGTTTCATCCTCACCAATGGATAGATCAATTTGATCCCTTACATCATCTTCATTTCCTATGGCACTAGTTGACCACTCTATTGCAGACTCTAGTTTTATAGTCTCACTACTAAATTGTTTCTCATCTTCCTTCTCTGACATATTGAATTCTGTCATCTCCCTTGTTGGAATAGCTTCAACTTCCTCTAGCTTCTTCTCATGTGGGCATCCTGTCTCCCTTTGCATAACTGCATCCTGGCAGTCCTTTTCTGGGTCTGGATTTTTCAACCAAACCTCAAACATATTCAACTCTTGCTTCCATTTTGTGATAAAAATTGCATGCTCTTTCTTTTCTACTGGGGTAGATATCATTGTATTCTCCTTCTCCTCCTCTTTGACAATCTTTGTTGGTTGTCTTTCCTTTGTTGCACATGCATCATAGACACAGTTAATTTTAAAAGAATTTGGCCCCATGGCCTCTTTTTTCGATTCATGTTGCATCACCTCCTCATGTGCAACACTTGTACTAGCCTCTGTTGGGTTATTTGGTAGGAATGTTTGAATCCCCCCAATGATCAAAAAACTCCACTGATCCTCCTATGTCATCATTTCTTGTTGATATGAAATCACCTATGAGCTCATCTCCTCTCCCTTGCTCACCTGGCAATCTGGTATTTCATTCCTACCCTCCTGACAATCTCTGTGCATTATTCTCTCACCCAGAGAATCTCCAACTTTTCCCTGCAGCCTACCTCATTGTCCATTTTTTGCTGCATATGTGCAACCATCATTCACAAAGAATCACACTCTCTCTCCTCCTTCACCTGTTGTCTACAGTCACAATTAAGCTTTCGATACCATTTGATGTTATCAGATTACCTCTTTTCACCTTCTTCACGCTATTGCTTGCCAATCTTATCTTGCGATGTGCTCCTCTTCCAAAGTAGATAATCTTCTGCCACACGTCCTCTTGACCCAATGATCAGGATTCACATCTCTCTTTGGACTTCGACAACTTTTGATCCTGCGCTACCCCTTCATCCTGGATAATTTATCCTCTCAATGCATGATACACTGAAACGTATCCTCCTCTGGATCTACGGTCTAGATGGGTTCAGTTTCATAACTTTGGACTTCGGAGCTTCGATGATCTCACTCTCTCCTTGTCCACAAAATCTCATAATAATTTTGCTGCAGAGTTTCATATATTTCACCACTTGTCCCTCTGGATGATGGACGACCCCTAACCTCTTCGGGACTTTGGAGAATCCTCGCTCCTGTGTGCACACAGAGACTTAAAGCTTGTGCACGTTTCCCATATCCAACGATTTGGAACGATCTCGCTCCCTCCTGGATGGATCTTGATGGATAACTCGTGAGACCTTCATAGCTTCATTCCCTTTGAAGATTTCTCTACGCTATCTCTCTTGAGATTTGTTTCTTGAACCCTTTGAATCCTCATAGGACTACTCCGACACTTAGTTGAAATTCCAATATGTGCACTCATTGCAACCGATTCTTATGAAAGACTTAGCTTCTTATGGGCGACTATGAACACCTTTTAGTAGTCTCTTTGCACTCCTTGAAAATGGAAGTTTCACTCTATCTCTTATGAGCTTATAAGTCGAAGCTGACTCCGTCAACGCACTCCTTGTGAACTGTATGCACACCTTGAATGAAATCAACAAAGATAAATGATTTGAAACTTATCCCAATACTTCATAGTATCATATGCTCAACAACAAAACTCATTCATTCATGAAAAATAATAACAATAGGGAAACTGTAAACAATAGCAACACCATGCATTGGACCAATATGCCTTTGTTATATTCATTCAAATGTAAATGGCTACAACCTGATAAAAACAACTTGCATTTAGTAAAAACTATCTCCTACTAATATTGTAGCCCTATTTAGGCATACAATGATCTCCTACCAATTTGCAACAACCTTATTCAGGAATACAATGCATCTACTTATACAAGAGGTCCTCTAGGGTTTCCTCCAACTATCTATCTACTCCAGAAACAAAACTAAATACCACTTAAGTTCCATTACATTAAAGTCTAGAAGTGAAACTCCTAGATCACTCGTGTTCATTCATCTCCCAATCATTTTGATCTTCTTCAGTTTTCAATTGGTTCAAAAACATATTTGTAGGAAATACCAACGTTAAGATTTTGAATTGATTCAAAGGTGTGCTAATTCGCTAAGTTGTCTCTCCACATGTGCTTGTTGAACATGCTTCTACATCATACTCCACATCTAGGAAAATCATGAGTTCCCTCTCATGGCTCCCTCTGCTTTGTTGTTGAGATCCTCCAGGGTCCCATACCTTCTCTTGGAGTTGTCCATCTGCTCCTTTTCCTTGCTGCTTCTTCTGCCCTGCTGCTCCTGCAGGTTTTCTTCTGTCCCATACTTCTCTGTTGGTTGCTCCTTGTGATGCTTCCAACATCAATCTCTTTACCTCCTCTATCACCTCTTCCAACTATTCCAATGGATGGATCTTCTCCTTCATCTCATTTTTCTACATCTCCCTTTCATCAACTTCCAACCTGACTTGTTGGATTAGCCCACTTTGCATCTTTACCCTTCTCTCCAGGGCCTCTAGTTCTTCACATAGATCAGAAAAATCCATGCTATCTATTGCTCTATCCTTTGTTGTAGGTTCACAATCTACAAATATATCTTTGTCAGCTTCCTAGCTGAAATCTTTGAGCCATTCCTCAGAATTCTCATCTCCTTCTACTACTAATGTAGGCTCCAGTTCTTCATGTTCATATTTTTGGCTGAAATTTTCGAGAAATTCCACCCAACGTTCTTCTTTCTCCATATCTTGGGCACATTGTAATGTCTTCTCTTCCTCCTCCATGGAATCCTCTACTAGTTGATTCCTCCTCTTATGCATGCTACTCTATTGTGTTTCATCCTCACCAATGGATAGATCACTTTGATCCCCTACATCATCTTCATTTCCTGTGGCACTAGTTGACCACTCTGTTCCAGACTCTAGTTTTGCAGTCTCACCACTAAGCTGTTTCTTAACTTCCTGTTGTGTTTCTTATATGATTAGTATAATGCACACATTAATTATAAATCTGGGATTCGTAATCAACAGATTTACAAGACACGAGTAAGAGAGGTAATTCTAATGTCACAAGTATATAACTAACCTAGATTATGCATGCTAGGAATAAAGCAAACTGTCAAACTAAAACACACTTTGGTTGAATTTCACAGAGGGACTATCTAATCTATTATGGCACATGCAAGTATGATATGGATTCCTTTGACAGATCAACTCTATTATTTGACCCAAAAATCTAATTATGCAATCACACTCTGAAAAAGGAAATCACGCATCAATCATCAAGGCATATCATGGGTAGTTCAGTAGCTAGTATATTGGGTATGTTGTGGCTCACAATAATGTATTGTGAACTTCACTAGTTCTTTTCCCATTATGTTTGAATATTGATGCCAATGTCTATGTTCACTAAGAGAAATCAATTTTATAAAAACATAAATAGGGCATATGCAAAAATAGAGTAAGTAAAGATCTTAAGCAATTATATGATCAAAATCCTAAACTAAACTATACTGCTAACATCTGAAACTATTAGAGATGATGAATTAAATTGAGAAATAAAATCTACAACCAGTCTAATAGTTACACTATCAAAATCAAATGATAACACTAATATACAAGAATGCTAACCTCTGTTGGGCGGTGGGTCCTTGTCACTTCAAAAGGTCAGCTATTGGAGTCTACAGTAAGTTTGTCTTCGATCAACATATCACTCTTACTCAGATCTCAAAACATGAAATTAGATTATGATACCAACTCAATTCGCATCCATTTATTATGATTCAATAATCAAGACATGGAAGTAAATGAAAATCTTCTATTAAACTCAAACTCAATATGTGTTCTACAATATGCGACACTTCTCTGACATGTTGTGCTATGCTATGCTCTCCTCAACCACCATCCTTGCCATAACTATTTAAATAGTATCAGTCGTAAAACACAAGGAGCTGAAATCTTCAACATATCATCGATTTTCAAATTTACACACTTGGTTACATATTTTAAGCTTCATCCTAATGCACAGAGTGCATGAGGATGAAGCAATAATCAAACTATCTCAATATAGTCTTGCTAGAAGCTTTGATGATCTAATAAACAATCAACAAATATCTTAGGCACAATATAGAGCTTAACTTGGCATACTCTGTTTCCTCTACTGGTACTGGATCATAACAAGCGAGACACGATGGATAGTACCAGATCCAAACAATGTCCAATTGGTTGGTACCAGAATAAAATAGGTCGCGGGCATTGGTACCGGATTGCGATAGTGAGTGATCTACGAGTACCAGATATGAAGAGGAGGTGCTCTTGGTACCGGATTTAGAAAGAAGGAATAACAGAAGTACCAGATCGGTGTTTGGGTATCGGATCTCAACAGTCGTCAAGTGGTACCGGAATACATGGTAGGTATCAGATTGTGTGAGTTGGCGCATAAGTACCAGATGGCTTGGATGACATAGGAGTGTCGGACTTGTCCAAAGGTCAAAGGCTACATATAGCAATTTCAACATTAGCACATGAAATATTTAATCTCCTATCTTAATAAACCACAAAATACATGAATTCAAATATACTTTATCTCATGACCTTATAAGTGACTAGATATAGTGTTCTTTGTCATTTATCCAAGCTTAGGTAGGCCAAAAAGGTGTAAATGAGGAGCATAATATGGTGATGGGGATGTCAGTTTAGAGGCTCAACATTTTCCCATGCCAAAATCCTTGCATGTCCTCATCCAACTGAAACATACTCAAAATTTTACAAAACTTGAGACTCCATTCTTTTTAATCCTGTGGATCAATGATGTTGACAGATGAGGCTTCTTCCTTCAACTCCCTTTTTATGACCCTAGTGTATTGTAAGAGTCTTAGTACCTTTTTTATCTTATTATAAGTCTCTTCATGGTCATCTTGGATTTGTTGGCTGGTTTCCTTCAGTTGTTCATTTCCCTTCTTGATATACCCATCCAATAGTTGGTATTCCTTCACCTCTTGTTTTAGTTCCTGGTTTTGTTTTTGTAGCTCTTCAATCTTCTTTCTCATCTATTATTTTGTTAAGGTATTCATTGACTCCATTGTTTCCAACTAGATGTGTTCTCTTTCTTCCAATTCCTCTCTCATCCCACACAAAGTAATAGTAACTTGCTCCTTAGTTAAAATATGGATGTCATCCTGGACTGGTAGGTCTAGAGGAAAGAAGCTAAAATTTGTTGGATCTTCATGTGTAAGAGAACTAACAACTTCTTTTAACTTATTTTCCACGATCCTTGTGGTTCTCTTAGAAGGAGGTGATGGATTCTTCTTCTTAGAAGTGCTCAATTTTTTTATCTTCCTCTTTTCTGTCCGTGGAATGGTTACAGGAGGTTGTTCTATAAACTGTTCACCTTTATGCTTTGAGATACTCTTCTCTTTCCTCAAGGGATTTGATTTATGACCATTATCATCAAGTTATAATGCTAATATCTCTTCTATTAATTCAGATTTATCTTTCGATTCTTGACTTTTAAGAGCCTTATTAACTGAGGAAGAGGGCCCTACTTGTTTACTCGAAGAGTCATGATTGTTTCAGTCTTTTCTCATCCTAGCTTTATCTTTTTGGCTCACTGCTTTGGAGGATGATGGAGCTACCTTGTCTTTCTTACCCTTTTTGTTCTTCGGTTCCTCATCTTCATCTGGAGCAAGCTGGGCTTCCTATACAGGTTCATTTTTTATGGAAAAGTGTTGATTGATGAGGGGTTTTCAACTAAACCTTTGCTTCTTGATTTCATGTATAACTAGCATTTTGATAAGACCCTGATGATAAATACTAGTCTTATCAATTTTATATAAGGATTTGACACCTCTCACCATATTGTTTAGGCTAATCCATAAAAATTATGGAAATTCAATCTTAGAACCTTTTTCAAAGTGCAACAAAAGCCTAAGGTGATATAGGAAAGTTACAACATACCTGCCTTCATAAGTGAGGAATCGTTGGAGGATGGAAAGCATTGGATGATATTCCTCCTTAATATAGTTTCTAGAAATCCCCTTTTTCCAATTAGGGTGCTGATGGTCTTTTTTCAGAAATCTTTGGCACATTTCCTTATTGATTCCTACTCCTTTGAATTACTTGTATCCTTTGCTAGGAAATCTCGTGGCCTCCCTTAGAATTGCTTCATTGATTTTTAGCTATAGGTTAAATATGTGCACAATTTCTCCATCGTAACTTTGGGTGAATGCATGAGATATCCCCTCATGAAAACCTGTGAATTTTTCTAAAAATGGGATCCAACCCGCTCTAGTATACTTATCTCTACACAGCTGGAACTCCTCGATCTCCCTATAAACCTGGAAGACCAGTTCATGCCTACTCACAACCATCCTTATAAACTGTGAGTGTAAACCGGGCTATGGGCGTAAGAGTTTGGATGAATGTGAGTGTAAGGGTTTGGTACCAGATACCACAGAGAAGAGATGTCAGGTTAAACAATAGGCTCTATAATGGAGAAAATATGGGTAATGGTAAGGAAAACAAGAATGAACACAATGATGGCGTCGATAATTCGAAAGGTGGTTTTAATTCGATAATTCACCACCCAGATAAGCCATTTCATTCATTCTCATTAGTACAATGATGGGAATAGGATGTTTGGTAGCAGTCATGATGACAGTTTAAAACATCATTGTCGTTCGGGATAGGAAATTGAACCTTCAAGCAAAAAATTTGATTTTGAATTGTGCAACATGATACGAGGTAGATTCATGATCACTAAGGGTAAATCACATTCTTGGTTTAGAGTCGTGGTTCATCATTATTGGGAATAATCATTCAAGTTCATAACTACATTCATTCAATATCAAATTTGGTGTGATTTTTCCCTCAACGTATTTTCGAGTGCGTATGTGATGAGGAAGTTAATTAGGGTTAAGTATATGGGTATGAGGGAAGTAAAGTAATAGTTAAGTGCATGGTTTTAACAATAAGGTCATAATATCTAGTATACAATTTCATACATATTGTAGTTTTATAAGCAAAGGAAAATAAATGATACCATGTTACCTTTGCTTTTCCCATTACATAACCAATACCCATATGATATTCATTATCAGAAGCATATGTGATTGCCTTTGTATTTGAAGCTTGCAAATTATTAGAGTCCATCTTTTAGGATGGAGTTTTCTAGAGGATTAGTATTGGAATTTCCTGTACCTCATGAAACTTCTTTATTCTGTGCTTATTTTTGAATTTCTTCCTTTGTGTCTGGTTTTGCAGGGTTGTAAGGTGAACATGTTGGCCTCTGAATATGAGATGTGAGTCTGGAAAATATTCCCAAAATAGGCTTTTTGACCCACCCCCATGCCAAAGGTGTTGCATATCCTTATGCAAAAATATCTGACACACTATATCACAATGAAAGAAAATTGATAAGAGAAGAGAAACCAAATCAAATTCCAAAAGCACATTTGTCACCTAGCATATGATCTCATGCCTTATTTGTTGTTAAAAATGAAATTTCCTTTCTTCTGATGACTTATTGACAAGCACAACATTCAACAATGAAAACAGAGAGTTTTTGTATTTTCCATAAGAACAAATACAACCTAACTTGCTTCAAAGATTTACTCTCATTAGATATTATGGATAAATTTCACAGTATAAGTAGATTAGACTCCCTAGTAAGGGTCCCACTCTTAAGAAGTTTCCTTATTAGGTAATGTAGGATTTAGATGTCAGACCAGTGGAGTTGACTTAGGGTAATTATCAAATGGACATTTTCTTGTAGTATTCATTTTGTTTGTTAATCTGGAATTTGTATATTATATATATATATATATATATATATATATATATATATATATTGACAAAAGTGATTTTTTCAATCAAACAAGTATAAATGAGACATTTCTCAAACCATAACCCACTGCCAACAAGCCTATTAAGTACTCCAGTGGGGTAGTTGTGTTATTTAGTGAGAGACATACCTTCCCCAGGCAGAATGCCCCATTTCCAACAGGCATGTTCAGTACCCTAATGGGTTTGCCTAGTCATATCACAGACCAGTACCCACTGCCAGCATACCTGTTTAGTATCTCGGTGGGTTAGTCTCTTAAACCCTTTTTCTATCAGAGGCTTCTTGTCCCATAGTCACCTATTTTAGTTTTTGTTAAAGAGTGATTTTGCACGAGTGATAGGGGGAGGCTCGTCTGAAAACCCTTTTACAGGCTGGGATGGTATTGGGTTAGAAGATATATTCTGTTATTTGAATGTCTTTAAAGATTTGTTTGAAGGAAAAATAAACTCATGTATTTATGTTATTCCTTTAGGATATTCTAGATGTATGGTCTGTCTAAGTTTGTCCATAAGAGAATGACCTAAAGTTACCTTATGGTACTGATGCTTCCTCTTCCATAAATTTTTCCTAGTGTGACCACGAAAGAGAGTGTTCATGTACTCATATGCTACTCTTTAGTAAAGATAGTCCAATGATTACTGTTGAATTCTAGTTAGGGTGAAATAGTTACTTGTAGGCTAATATTTTTAATCCCTTTAATCATGTTGAAGTTCTGATGTTGTTTGTAATGGACTTTTTGATGAAGGAAACCTCTAAAATTTAAATCAGATTAAACATGGTTCCTTATCAAGAAACATAGTCAAAAGAAATTATATCTTCTCTATCAAGCAACGAAACCAAAAGAAATTAAAATACTTCCCTTCAGTCAACAACTTAACCAAAAGAAATTATTGCTTCATGAAAGATACCATTTGATTTTGTAGTCAGCTCCTTGGTTCCAACTTAAGTGGTTACTGCAAGGCTTCACACTTCATATTAATTGACATTAGATATTGAAATAGGCATAGCAGTCTTTGTCAATTAGAAAATAGATTATATGTCTTGATAGTGCCGAATAAGGACAGTCTTCTGGTACCATATCAACACGGGACTACTGGTACCGGGCCATAACATAGTTTCTGGTACCAGATCAACACTGTTGGTACCAGACCAGAACAAAGTATTGTTGGTGCTTAAAAAAACTGATGTTTTAGCAAGTTCGTGAAAGATCAAATAAATTACATAAATGTACTAACAAAAATAAAATGTGAAAGTAAAACAAAGGAGGTAAGAATCCAATGCTACCTTCATGTTATTAACAAAACACAACCCACAAAACTATGTAGGAATTTAAAAAAAAATAAAAAATCAAGCAATCAATTTGGATCAGTAGGAAGATCTCATTCCTTATTGATCACCTACATATCTGAATTTTGTAGCACACGTGTCAGAAATTCCTCTTTTGACAAGGGTTTGTTATAAATTCTCAAGCGGTGACCATTCAAGAGTAGGGGTGTCTAATGTTCGTCAATTTTCTTTATCCTGATTGAACCATTATCATAGACAATGTCAATCTTGTAAGGTCCCAACCAATGAGTAGCTAAGTTACCTTTGAAGTTCTTGAACCTGATGTTATACAACAAGGCCCAATCTCTCGGTTGAAATTTTTTCTTTTTGAGATACTTGTCATGCCATTTTGTCCTCTGCTCTTGAATAAGGGTGGTTCTTTGAAGTGCTTCTTACCCGATTTCATCCAACTCAGTAAGTTGCAATAGTATTTGTTGTTGGGATTCATCTAAGTTCATTCCAACTTGTATAGCAGTCCTGAAGGTCTTGATCTATAATTCTATGGGGAGAAGAACCTGCTTCCCATACACCAACTCATAAGGTGTATGTCTTGCTATATTCCTCTAGGTTATTCTATAAGCCCATAAGGATTCTAGTAATCTATCAACCCAGTCTTTGTGGTGTAGCTGTATTGTTTTAGTAAGAATGGACTCAATGAATTTTTTGGTATATTCTACTTGCCCATTCACTGGAGGATGATAAGGTGTAGATTTCTTGTTCTTGATTTGGTACTGTTCTGCAACATCTTTGACTAGATTAGAGGTAAATTGAGTCCCCTGATCGGTCACAATTTCTCGAGGTACACCAAATCTAGTAAAAATGTCATTAAAAAGGAAATCTACCACTGATTTTTCATTTGCAGACTGTAAAGATTTTTCTTCAACCCACTTAGTCACATAGTCAGTACATACAATTATATACTTTTTCTTTTTAGATGCAGGATTAATGGGCCCTACACAATCTAATGCCCATTTATCAAAACGATCAATGAATAACTGGTCTTGAAGTGACATTTGGTCTTGTGCAGTAGGCTTACCCATTCATTGGCATTCATCACAATTGGATACATAAGTTCTGGCACCCTTGAAAATATTAGGCCAATAATAACCAGATTGCAGAAATTTATAGGCGGTCCTCTTGTCAGCAAAGTGGCCTCCACAAGGACCATCATGGAAGGCTTTCAGAATATCATGGATCTCATTTTCCCTTACACATATTCTGATTACCAAATCTAGCCCTGTTTTATAAAGACAATCATCATGCCACATGTAGTTTGCACTTAGCTGAATTACTTTCTATTTTTCTCTAGGAGACAATTTCCGAGGCATCTTCCCTATCACAAGATAGTTAGCTACATCTGCATACCAAGGAGCAAATGTAGAAATAGAAAACAAATTTTCATCAGGAAAGTTATCATCTACTGGTGCATTATCTCCCAAATGAATCATTCTAGATAAGAAATCAACCACAAGATTATCCTTACCAGGTCTATCAATAATAATGATATTAAACTCTTGTAATAATAACAACCATCTTGTAACTCTAGGGTTTGTTACAGGTTTTTTCATTAAGAATTTGATGGCCGAATGATCAGTGTGTATAAAAGCTTGATATCCTATAATATAGTGTCTAAATTTATTGATAGCATGGACTACAGATAAAAATTCTTTTTCTATGATTGTATAATTAACTTTTTCTAGGGAAAGGTTTTTAATGAAAAAGTAAATAGAATAAGTCATTTCATTTTCCCTCTGTCCAAGAACTGCCCCCAGGGCTGTGTCTAAGGCATCAGTATAGATATGAAAAGGAAGGGACCAATTTGGTCCTCTTAAAACATGGGTACTTGACAATTTCTTTTTCAGAATCTCAAAAGATACTTGGCATTCATCATTCCAATTAAATTAATATTCTTTAGATAATAAATTGAATAAAGGGGTAGCTAAGCTTTTAAAACTCAGAATGAATCTTCTATAGTAGCCATCATGCCCTAAAAAGCTGTGAACTTATTTTTGTGAGGAAGGTATTCTGATTTGTGTGATAATATGAATCATTGCGGGATCAACTCTAATTCCAAAACCAGAAATGTGATGTCCCAAAAAAATACCTTCAATGAGAATCATCTTTGACTTTTCATTTCTTAGGGGAAGATTAGTTTCCATACACCTAATCAATACTTTTTCTATACTGGTCAAAGATTTCTGGAAGTCATCTCCATGGATTGTAAAGTCATTCATGTATATTTCCACACAGTCATTGGTCAAGTCAGAGAAAATGGCTAGGAAAGCCCTTTGGAAAGTGGTTGGGGCATTGAAAATTCCAAAAGGAAGAACCCTATAAGAATAGGTTCCCATGGGCAGGTGAAAGTGGTATTTTCCTGGTCTTCGGGTGCTATTTGTATTGGTTATAACCACTAAACCCATCTAGGAATGAGAAATAATTCTTTCTGGACAAGGTATCCAACACCTGATCAATAAATGGTAAGGGAAAATAATCCATATGGGTGGCCTTGTTCAACTCCCTAAAGTCTATACATATTCTCCACTTACCATTTTTCTTGGGAACTATGACAAGTGGAGACACCCATTGACTATCTGAAATGGGGTATATGAGATTGGCTCTAAGGAGTTTTTGCAATTCCTCCTTTACAATATCTTTGAGGGATGGATTCATCCTTCTCTAAGGCTTCCTAACTAGTATGATTTGGTCATTGGTGTAGATATGATGTGTGCATGTGTCATGGTGAATGCCTTTCATGTCTACATAATCCCATGCAAAGGCATCAAATTGTCTTTGGAGCATTTCAATTACTTGCATCTTTTGTCTTAGTTCCAAACTAGAGTTGATATACAAATATTTTCCCAGACTAATCTCAACAATTTCAGTACCTTCTTCCTTCTCTGAGGAAGATCGTGATAAAGTATATAATTGGGTGATATTAGGATGCCAAGTTTGTTGAAATTCAGAACTGGAAATATGTGACAATTTTGCAAAAGATCTAGAATATTCTGGATCTAGATCTCAGCCTTACAAACATTAAAGGCCTATCTACTTACGCATGCACAAGGGCACGGCTCTATGGCTCAACAACCTAAGAAATTAAATTACATTCATTTAAATTTTAAATGAGGTTGTGCCTCTCTTCAACACGCGATTTGAATTTGCTGACGTGGCTGGCTGGCTGGCTGGCCGATGTGGAGAGATGCTCCTACATCATTTTTCGAGAATGATAAGTGAATTATCATCCATGGAAACCATTATATAAATAATATTGATTATTCCATTTTTTCAATGAGTCATATTGAGGGAAATTTGGAGGTATAAATCTCAACTTACAACCTCAAAAATTCGAGGTTCCAAATAGATTTCCCAGGAAGTTATGAAACAAGATTTGACTGTTATTTTAATTTCTGGAAATATTGTGGCCAAATTAATCCATCAAAACCTATCCCATTGTCTCCATTTTCAAGTCACATTTCCAATGAGGTCTCATTTTCCCAAAATGGATAGTTGGAACTTAAGAGACGAGCTCAGGTGTTAAGCCCTAAATAGTGGCTCATTACCCCTTAATTGGGGTATATTACATTAGTAATGTTATTTTGTTTATGTTGGCTTTATTCCATTAGTTGTAATTATACCTCCTAGTCTCCTATATATACCAAGGAGACATTTTCATTTGGAATTATCTTGTAATTGAACATTTATGTGGGAATAAGGAGGTTGCCCCCTCGAAGAGGCTTATTATCTAGATTTCTCTCTTTTTCAAGGCGTTGAGTACTTTTTCTGAGGTTATTCTATGCTATATTTATATTTGGTTCCTAACATATGGTATCAGAGCTCACGGTCTTGGGGTTTCGCTGCTACATTTGAGACACCTTGGATTTTTATCTATAAATTTTTTTCTACAATGATTCAAAAGGAACGGCTTGGAGAATATTTATTATAAGGATCAAGGTACATTGGGTTAAAATTTCATCTCTTGAGGCCTTATACTTTCGGAGATACAACCTTTCTAAGATAGGGTTCTAGAATCATACTGAATTGAGTCATTGCAGAATTTTCTCTATAAAATTGGTTTTGTAATGTTTTAGACCCCTAACTCTGGAGGGTATTCACAGAAATTAGTAAGGTATTTGTGGTAACAATTTCAACTTCTGTTTAATCTTAAAATTGTAGATACACCCTATGGAAGATAGGGTATTTGACTAGTTCTATTGACTAGTCTCAAGAAGGTGTTCCAAGGAAAACAATCACAATGTATTCCTAGAGTATCCAAATTGAGTGAGACTAGTCACATTGGATAGTGGATAGGCCATAGTAGTTCAGGTAAGAGTTTCATAATTTTATATCAATTATTTTGTGCAGGGCACGCTATACAACTGAGATCTCCCGAAAAGGAAACAAATCAACAAGTTTTGGGGAAGTTACCGTAAATTCCACTTGGCACATCCAATTTTGATCAGACCATGGCATTGCAGAGAAGAAATATCAGAGACCTACAAAAAATAAAATTTCATACTCAGAAGGGCCAAAATTTTGGAGATACAATAAAAGGAAGATTGTCTACCAGAACCACCTTAAAATCAAGGTTTAAAGTGATACTTGGACAACATGCCACCAAAAAAGGGAACTTCTACACCAAATAAGCCTGCAGACAATCCTACTTGGACTCTTGATGAAGGTGAAGAAATGCATAGGGACATAAATTATTTACAAAATATGAACTACAAGAGATGGAAGCTAAGTTGGAGGCAATAAATACTAAGATGGATGGTTTTAAACAGGAGATCATGGAAGGAATATTGAAACATTTTGTAATAGAGAGGACACTTGAAAGTGAAAATGTATCCGATGAAATTCATGATGAGGACACAAGGAAGGTGAATCAAGAATGGAGAAACTCCAACTTTGGGTTGAAGACCAACCACGTTCCTAAGATTGATATGAGTAAGTTTGATGGCAAGGACCCTATCACATGGATAATTCAGATGGAGCAATTCTTTGAGCTACATAATGTGCCACATACACAAAAGGTACAAATCGCTTCTTTATATTTAGAACCCAATAAATTTGTATGGTATTGATGGCTTTGTTCTCGCAAATCACTCGTCACTTGGAAAATTTTCACGGAAGAAATGATAACACACTATGAGGATACAAGGAGCAATACCTTCTTTAGAGAATTGATAAATCTCAAGCAAAAGGGTTCAGTTACAGAGCACATTGAGAACTTCCAAAGATTGAATATAAAGGTAAC
>JZKD02S2233884.1:115409-125759 GCA_000966675.3 Picea glauca
AAGGGGAGTGGAGAAGTGGAATGGAGTCCCACCTCCCGCGAAGTGAAAAATGACTAAGTATGAGATGAGAAAAGAGAAGTGAAGGGATAAGAGAGGAAGATGTAAAAAATGGCTAAGTATAGAGATGGAGAGAAAAGGGAATAAAAAAAAAATTAAGTGATGGAGGAAGTGAAAGGGAAATTAAATCTAAAAAGGGAAAGTTTCACATGGAAGAAGAGGGGAAGAGGGGCATAAAACTTAGACGAAATTCCTCATCAATTCTTCAATTCGAGAAGTTGGACAAAACTATGAGTATCTCAGGCATAAATACTTATATTATGATTCTGTAAAATGTATGGTGAAGCTAAGGCCGAGGGATACACCATGATCTGATGAATATGCACCAATTCCTCCTTCTTATATCATTTTTTTTTTAATTCCAAAGAACATAAAATCGATGTGATCAAAAGTTGGCTCCAATTGTGGGACAATGATCCCCCTTGGGTTTTTTAGAACGCTAGAATCATACCATCTACCTTTATCCATTAGGATATGGAGTAAGATTAAAAATTTCTCCATCTAGCAACTAATTTATTATGCAAAACGTTAACTGAGGAAACAAACTATGGACAATCAAGATCTACCTACCCTAACCTACTTAAAAGAAAGAGACACTTTTCAAGTGTAAGTAGATTTAAAATGGATCCATTCAAGCATCCAACCAATCTATAGAATGAACTCCATAATTGGGGAACATATTAGGGATACTATCAAGGAGTAAAGAGCATTACCAAAGTGTATTGAAGAAACATCGAGACAAAAGTTCTCAAAATTTGACTGTATTTCTTGGCCAACAATGATTTGGAACCACGATTCAATAAAATCAACTCTCAGTTGCTCATGAGTGTTGAAATATTTAATTTGATGAGAAGTTTCCCATTTGAAAATATTTTCTTGTTTCTCCTTATCCCCAACTATATCCAAAATTATTGATCCATTGGAAATGTCCTAAACTAATTTTTCCTTCATGTAATGGAAATCTTGCCCATATTTGTTCTCAGGATTAATTTCTTCCACCAATTCTTCTTGCCACCAATGTTCTTGTGAATTTTTAGCATCCAGATGCAGCCATTGCAAATCCATTTCAACATTTTCCACATGAGCATGTTGGCTGAAATATTTTTCTGTATTTGGTGGAAAATCCTCAATTTCATTCTCAAACTTGCTTCTCGAAAGACCCTCATATGGAGCATATGAGAAGCTGAAATCTTGCACTTGAAAATTGGAATTCTCATTTTCATTTTCAACAATATGACTTGATTCAAAATAAAAATTCCAGTCTTTGATTATATTTTTCTTTCAAATCATTCACTTCATTGTCTTGCATCCACATTGGAGATGATGGGAAGAAACATTGATAACACCATAAAGGGAATATGGGTGCACTCTTGGGATGTACTTTTCAACAAATAAAGTTTCCAACACATCCCAACTAGTAATGGTCCCGAGAAACAATGTAAAGAACCATTCACGAGCATTCCCATGCAGAGTTTGCACAAATAATTGACATGTAATATTATATTCAAAGATATTGAAAACATCACATGTGATTTTGAATTTAAATAAATGTTGCTTTGCATCATCTGAAGTATTCCCAAAGAATGTTGGATATTTTTCAATAGAAATGTATGGAATTTGATAATATACTCCTTACATATTTAAAGGGATTCTATGTATCCACTTCCTTATTTGGGTACCTCTCCTTTTTTGTTTCATATTGAAATTACATTGATTAGCTTGGTAGAGAAGGTAAGGGATCATCATGACATGCAAAAAATTCTTTAGTGGAGTTTCCATGAGTATTTTCTTGAGATTATGGAATCTTCCAATGGAGTTACCAAGGCATTCAAGAGTTATTTCAATGGAGAGTTCATCATCATGAACATTTGATGGTTCTTGGCTCTTAAAATATTTTTATATCTGACTTGTGACCAAAAATATAGAAATATTATCTTCAAGGTCATTAAAATATCTCTAAATAATATTTTTATAACACCCGTGCATCTAGAACAAGTAGCAGTCTTCTTGAATGTTGTTTTCGAAACTTTGAACCATGGAGACTCTGGTTCCTCAATCAAATCTAAATAAAATGCTCATATACCTTGAAAATAAATTACTCCCTAGTGTGGTCACCAAAAATGTTGATCTTAAAGAGTTTTTCATGGTCTTTGAGTCAACCTCATGAGGATATAATCCCCCTTTGTTTTTAAAGAGGTGGTACTGCTTTATTTTTCTAAAAGATGTTGTTGATGTTCTTGGACTGGACTATCAAATGGGATAATTCTAAAAAACAAATCTCAAATCCTTATTGCTTTAGTTTTTATATGAATAATTTATTTATAATAATATTTCTCCTTGAGTGCAACATTTTCCTGGAAATGGACCCAACAACTTCTTATTAGTAAAAAGATAAAGAAAGTCTTCAATATCAAAAAAAAAAAAATGTTTAGCTTCATTATAACATCCCTCTAAAACACATGAAATCATAAAATACAACCATATTTCTTCATAATAAAAAGAGTGAAATGGTGTTGATCACTTCATAGAACATTAGGTGAGTATTGCATTTAAAATTGAAAAGGAATATGATGAGAACACTCCAAAACTATAATACTCAAAGATCTCAAAGTCTAAGAAATCATTAAATTTATGCCCCGAAATAGTGTAAGTTTTAAACATGTGAAGTAAAGAAATGCATATCGATTCCAAGCAAAACATAAATTAATCAATGGCTCATACACATAGTACATAGCGATTTACACCAGAAACCCTTAATCGCGTGAAAACTAGCCTTCCTTGGTGTCGCACCTCTCAACTCTTAATTCTATTAATTTCACCATTCAAAATACAATATATATACACAATGTTTTAGGCATTCCTCAACTGCCAGAACCATAATCCATTAATCTGGGATTAATTTAGAAAACTACTCTTAATAGTGAAAAATAGAGAAAAATGCTAAAATAGAAAAAAACACAACAAAAACAATTTTCAGGGCGCCACCCTGAACGCTCCATGTAACCAAGGGGGGACAAACCTGAAACCCCCTAGGCCCCCCATAGGAAAGTGTCCAACACATAGGAAACAAAGAATAAAATTTTCAAATATAACACACACCCCACACACATGCAGATAATATAACACCTACCCAACATTCACCCACTTGTTGTTTTAATTGCATACAAGGGGTCGCAAGATTACAAAGTCAACTATCTAGGGAAGAATTGCTCATTTTTCTCTACAACGGGAGAAATTATCAGAGTTCATTGACTTTGTCAATGAATCTGAAACATTATTCAAAGTGTCAACCTTCTCCAGCAACACCTTCTTGTCTTCAACCATGTCTCTCACAAAGTGATACTGAACATCAATATGCTTTGTCTTTGAATGATAAGTTGGGTTCTTTTCTAGGAATATTGCACTCTAACTTCCATAATCTAACATAACGGCTTGTTGTACCAACCCAATACCTGAACACAATATTTGTAACCATATTGTTTCCTTTCTTACATGAGTGGTTTCCATGTATTCAACTTTTGTAGTTGAGAGTGCCACTACAAGCTATCTTTTTCTCATCCAACTAATTGCTCCTGCAAATACGTTAAACACATACCCACTTGTAGATGATCTATGATCCGTATCTCCAACCCAGTATGCTTCAACAAAACCATATATTTTGAAAAAAAATTCCAATCTTGGTCTTCCTTGGTAGCATAATCCATAACTAGAAGTGCCATGCAAATACCTGAAAACCTTTTTTACTCTTGTCCAATTATCCTTCCTAGGTTTTGACATATACCTCTTCAAAACCCCCACTACATGTGTAATGTCAAATTTAGTAGAGACCATTGCATACATCAATTTTCCAACTACACTATAATATGGAACATGGGACATGTCCTCTTCCTCTTCATGTGTCTTGGGACACTGATCTGTAGATAACTTTACACCTATAAGAATATGAACCTTGACTGGTTTACTTTTCTGCATATTAAACCTTTGTAATATTGTCTCAACATATTTTCTATGATTCAACCAAAGTTTCTTGTTTTCTCGATCTCTTTTAATATCCATTCCCATAATGTAGTTAGCATCCCTGAGATCCTTCATGTCAAAGTTGGAGGATAGTTGTGACTTCACCTCCTTGATTACATCCAAGTTGTTTCCTACCAACAACATGTCATTGACATGCAACACTCCATAAATGAAGTGATTACCAACCTGCTTGGAATATACACAATGATCAACCCTGCTTCTCACAAATCCCATTCCAAGGATGTATGTGTCAAAGTTTTGGTACCACATCCTAGGTGATTGCTTCAAACCATATAGTCACTTCTATATCTTACATACCAACTCTTTCTTTCCCTTCACTAAAAAAACTTTATGTTTTCTTCATGTATATTTCTTCTTCCAAATCCCCATGTAGGAATGTTGTATTCACATCCATATTTTACTACTTCAAAATCAAAATAAAAAACAATAGATAAAAGAAATCTAATAGAATTTAACTTGGAAATAGGAGAAAAAATTTCACCAAAGTCAATTCCCTCTAGCTAGGAGTAACATTTTTCTACTAACCAAGTTTTTTATTTCTCAACTTTGCCTTTTTCATTCAACTTCTTCTTAAAAACACATTTTTTGGCAATGTCCTTTATTCCAGTTGACAAATCAACAAGATCGCATACCTCATTCTTATCCAAGGCATCCATCTCCTCAACCATGGCATTATTCCAGATTTTACTATGCTCTTAATTTACTACTTCCCTGACAGTTATGGGATCATCATCAATAATATATAAATAAAAAATATCATGAAATTAGGTGGACTATACCTTTTCGGTTTCCTTGTTTCCCTCATTGATCTCCTCAATACTGGACTATGAGGTTCTTCTTATTATTATTTATATTCTTCCGTTGATTCATATTTTTCATCATCTAGCTCAAACTCTATTTTATGAGGTTCTTCTTTCATTGGTATGAATTATTGTTTGGAAACATCTTTAACCTCTCTAAAAAAACCATCTCGACTATAAATATTCTTCTTGGTTTCTGAGTTCCAAAGCTTACAACCTTTCATACCATCTATATAACCAATAAAGATACACTTTTTTCCTTTATTATCCAAATTACTCCTATTTTCTTTTGGAACATATACATAAGCATCACAACCAAACACTCTGAAATGTTCAAGAGAGGGTTTATTACTAGTCCATACTTCATGTGGATTTTTTTCCACCAATGATGATGAGGGTGATCTATTTTCTAGGTAACATGCAATACCCACTGCCTCTACCTAGAATTATTATCCTAACTCGGCACCACTCAGCATGCTCCTTGTTTTTTCCATCATCCTATTCATCCTTTCTACAACCCCATTCTATTGAGGAGTCTAGGGAGTATTATTTTTCCTTGCTATATCGCACTTCTTATGGAACTCTTTGGATTAATTCCCATGAAATTCTCCACCAGCATCTATCCTCAACACCTTTTGTTTCTTCTATGTCTAATTTTCTACCAGACCTTACACTCTTTAAATTTATCAAATACCTCATATTTATTCCTAAGAAAATAATTACATGTTCCTTGAGAAATCATCTATGAATGAAACATAATACACATATTTACTTAGTGATGGAATAGGAACAGGTCCAAACATATCATTTTGTATCAACTCTAAGATCCATTTTTCTCTTGTAGCACTATATGGGAATCTTACTCAATTATGTTTACCATATATGCAATGTTCACAAAAATCAAAATCCAAGGTGAAATTASATGTRCCTTCAAMCATACCTTTATCRTGTAGTGTTCAAAGGCCCTTTTCTCCAATATKTCCGAGTCTTTTATGCCAATGCATGGTATTCTTTCCAGGGATAATATAKATMTTGTATTATTTATTTCKCTTCTCAGGGACAACATAATTGTTACACCCACCAATATAAGTTCTTYTRAACAACTTGTACATAGTTCCACATCGAACTCCCCTCTTCAATACCATTGCTCCTYTAACCATCTTGCAAGTKCCCTTTCCCAATAAAGTATYCACACTTGCATCATCCAAATTACTTACAAATATTAGKCTCCTAGATAKATATAGARTGTGTAGAACTCTAGGGAGAGTTCTAATCCTTYCATCATTTAGCAACAACTTATCCCTTCCAYGTCCCATGATTTTGGTTGTTGAKTCATATCCTAGGAAAAAATCACCACCATCATACTTTTCATATTAACTAAACCACTCCATATGAGGAGTCATATGAAATGATGCACCTGATTTGATCAACCATACAACATGATTTGCATGTGTACCTATAGTTTCCATGTAAACATATCCTCCTTCTTCTGTGGAGGTTTTTGTTGTTGTGGAAGAGGCATCATAAGATCTATGTTGTTTATAAACTTTCTTAGATCTGAAATCTTTCTTATAATTCCCATGTTTACAACATTTCCAACATTCCCTCAAAGATTTTCCTAGGGATTTAGATCTTCCATTAGATTTATATCCACCACCACCCCCCGAGGACCTTTTTGTATTCCTATATTAGGGATGACCTCTTACAAATAAAGCATATGTGCTATGACTATCCATGCTTGTATTCCTCATGTATTCCGATAAAAAAGATGAAACTACATCCTCATACTTCAAATGCATATTGTGTGGTAATACCAATTGATACAACTAGATTATGCCAAGAGTCTAGCAAAGAACATAACAAAGTAATACACTTATCTTCTTCTGCAAGCATAATATCTACAAATCTAAGTTGACTTACTAGAGTATTGAAGGAATTTAGATGCTCTGTCACAGAATCTTCATCTTCCATCCTATGATGATACAAATTCTTTCGAAGAAACAACTTGTTTACCAGGGATTTTGACTAATAAAAATTCTCCAAAGTTTCCCATAGTTCCTTGGATGTATATTCTCATGAAACATTCAATAAAAATGAATCATCTAGGTAGATTCGAATCATACTCCTTTCTCTTATATCCAGATTCTCCCAATCTTCTTTCGACATACCAATAGATTGAGTACTAGTAGTTTGTGCACCAGTAGTTTGTGTAATAGACGGTTATGTACCAGTAGGTCATGTACCAGGATCCACAATGATCCATTTTTTTTTTCTATAAGAAGTTCCTCCATCTTGATCTTTCAGAGCTCAAAGTTTTTACCATTGAGCTTCTCAATCTCAATTATAGAATTGCTTTTGTTTATATTTCAACACACAAAACACCACTAAAATGCTCTCACTGAACCCAGGTTTATCACAGTCCCAAGATAAACTTGATCAATAAATACCGAGCCAAATCCTTTGCAAGAAAAACATCCCCCCGAAGCCAAAAATGTGCTTTGATACCACATCTAAGTTTTAAACATGTGAAGTAAAGCAGTGCATACAAATTCTAAGCAAAAACAAAATAATCAATGGCTCATACACATAGTACATAGATATTTACCACGGAAACTCTTAACTGGGAGAAAACCTGCCTTCCTTGGTGTCGCACCCCTGAAATATTCATTGTATAATTCATCATTCACAATACAATATATATAATATTTTATCCCTTAATCTAGGATTAATTTAGAAAACCACTAAAAATAGTGAAAATGATAAAATGGAAAAACCAGCCAAAAACAATTTGGGGTGCTTCCCCAAACACTCCACGTAACTAGGTGGGGCCAATCCTGGGCCCCCCTATGAAATCACCTAGGGAACACAACACAAATAATTCAGTCATCAATATGACACACCCCGCCACACACATGCAAATAATATAGAACCTACCCAACAAGTAGTTCTATAGTGAGTTCAATACATAAAATATACTTCACATTAGAAAGCATTTTAGTAACCAATTTACTAGTGCTCGGAAATAAAGCTTGCCAAATGCAAGAACTAAATATCCATGAATCAATGTGACAACCTTGTCTTACATTTATCATTCATATATGGTTGTAAAATAATCCTATTGATATTTTAGGTAGAGGAATAGAAGAATAAAAGAAAAACACACAAAAACTCAGACTTATGCTCAGTCTTAGACATTCAAACACAAATTCCTGAGAGAAATCGTGTAGCAGAAGAAGAAGAAAGAAAATGGAGATAAGTATTTGTATATGCGAAATTCATTTGTGTACTGAAGGATGAACACTACTATTCTGATAATCCAACCTCTTCTTTGATGGTGTTCTCCTCCTTTTAAATTTTCTCCCAATGCTTATTTGAAATTATTTTCCCTAGTGGTTAGGGTTTTTGTTCTTCTAGAAGTTTCCCACATGATTCTTATTTTTGGAATAAAGAGTAAATAATTTTAATTAATTCTTGATTGAATACTCATTAATGAATTTAGGACATTGAAATTTGTGCCTCCAAGTGGGACACACTTCATCCTTTTATAAAATGTATTTAATAAATTTTTACTTCCAAAACTTGAATTTTACTATTTGAAAAACTTGGATTGTCTTTTAATTTTCCGAGCATTATAAGTGACTTCTTATCCATGAAAATCATTATCGAAATAAATATTTGTTGTTACATATTTCTAACGAACCATCTTGAGTGAAATTTGGAGGCATGTATCTCAACTTATAGCCTCAGGAATTTGAGGTTCCAAATAGATTTCCTAGGTAGTCATGAAAAGAGAGTTGAATGTTCTTTTAATTTCTGGAAATATAATGGAAAAATTAAGCCATTTAAACCTATCCCATTTCCTTCCTTGTCAAATAGAATTTTCAACAAGATCTTGTTTAACCAAAACGAAGATCGGGAAATCAAGATGTGAGCTCAAAAAGTTTGCGGCTTAGCATTCATTGATCTGGTTCATGGGTAAATCTTATCCCTTGATTTGATTCCACCTTTATTAGTCCCACGGTCATTTGGTAAGGGGAAAAAATAGTTTTTATAATGAAAATTCTTCCCTCACCATTCATGTGTGAAATATAGGAACTTATGGAAACCTTAGTGTAGATTTTGTTCCTTAGAAACATTCATGTCTTGGTAATATTTTGGTCGCCCAATCACTATCCAATAATCACCATGACACCTAACATCTGTATCGATGTAATAGGCTACCCAATCACCTTCCATGTGTCTCAATGTAACAGGATAAATATTGAATAAGAATGAGACTTTGGAAAATATACTAAATATGGGAGAATAGGACAAGGAAGGAATATGGGGATTGGGAATGGAGTCCCACGGTGAAGGAATATGGGGATCGAGAGTGGAGTGTGGTGGGGAAGGAGAGAATGATTGTGGTGGCGAAGGAAGATGTGTATTGAGAGGAGTGGGAAGGGGAGTGGAGTCTGGGGAAGGAAGATGAGCATAAGGAGGAATGGAAATGTGAGATGGGGATTGGGAGGAGTCGGAAGGGGAGTGGAGAAGTGGAATGGATTCCCACATATCCTGGAGTGCAAAATGACTAAGTATGGGATTAGAAGAGAGGAACAAAGGAATAATAGAGAAAGTTGTAAAAAATGGATAAGCATGGAGATGGACAGGAAAGGGAATCATAAAATAATCTAAGTGTTCGAGGAGGTGAAATGGAATGTAAGATGAAAAAGGGATTGTTTCACATGGAAGAAGAGGGGAAGAGGGGTGTAACAATTAGAATAAATTACTCATCAATTATTCAAGGTGAGCGACTGGACAAAACTGTGAGTATCTCAGGCATACATACTCGATTTTTTATTCCATAAAATGAAGGATGAAGATGAGACTGAGGGATACACCATGAGTTGATGCGAATACACAAATTTATCATTTTGATATCATTTTATTTTTATTCCAAAGAGAGGAAAATCAAGGTGATCAATTGTTTTTATAAACAAGTGTTTAAAACATGGGTTTTCCATTGTTTGTTTATGGGAATCATTGGTTATTTTCCTAGGAGCCATTCAAGATTCAAACTATGTTTGTTGAAAAAGAATTATCAAATTCTTTTTTAAGGGAGGATTCTTTAAGTCAATTTAGAGCTAGTTTTTTTTCGTTATTTACCCAGGCATATAGGTTCATATTTACTTGGCAAGTTTCCACTTTAGTTGCAGACTGGTGGAAAAAACCTTTAGAAAACCAAAGCTCTTCTGTCCTTTGTGTTGATACTAAGAGGGGGGTGAATCAGTATCAAGTACAATTTAAAAACCTTTTTCAACTTATACTTAAACCATTCAATTATATCTAATGAGCAATGAGCAATAGTATAAGAGTTACACCAACACACCACAATACACCATGCACAATATATGAGAAATAATCAATAGTTTTTGTTCAAGGGAAGTAATGACTTCCAAAGGTAGCTACATCTTCC
>JZKD02S2233884.1:133160-148842 GCA_000966675.3 Picea glauca
TGGGCAAAGTGACCTAGAAGATGTTTTTAAGGAAGCTACTTGGAGAGTATAAATAAGAGGCAAGGCTCTCTCATTTCAGATCACACTTGAGAATATTGAATATCTATAGGTGTCTGAGCTAAACAAAGGATATATAAGCCAAATTTCAGAGGGAAGGTGAAGAAAAGAAGGCAGGAATTCAAGGGAGGATAAATTATTTTGATGGTGCTTTCTAAGGTATGGTATTTACAGGTCATCTCACCATTTTCAAAATAAAAACAAATTCTAGAATGATTCAGAATGTGAAATTGATATTCCATTGAGGACACATATCCAAGTATCTATGGTAAAAAATTCATCTTGTGGGTCGTTGTATTTTTGAAGTTACACTCTGTGGAAAATAGGGTTTGTGGCTAGTCCTGAAACTAGTCTAAAACAGATGTTTCAGGTAAAAATGCCATAACTTATTCATAACAGATCCAAATTTCGTAATAAAAAATGTTTTGCTTATCATACAGTCATTAGTATGCTTTGTAACATTTTCATATCCATTTAAAAAATATTCCGTGCAGGGCACGCTCTACAAGGTCGCTCTCTAGAATAAGCCAAAATTCAACAAGGTGTGACATTTTTGCTATAACTCCTTTTCTGAGAGGCTCCAAGTAGTGACACTTGGATGAATTTTATTAAAATCACCAAAGAAAATTTTATATCATTTTCAGAGCTTTATTCATTACATGTAGTCTCTTGTTCTTAAAGTTAAGGAAGGTTTGTAGGTATGTGATCATATAAAGCAGGTCTATTATAGAGTTACAAATCATATTTGGATGATGAAATAGATGAGGGCTTTTGGTTGAGGTACAAGTTAGGTACATGGTTGAGACAAGTAGTTGATAAGTTGACACATACATGAGGTGTATAGTTGATGATGTTGGTACATATTGTTGAGTCATAGTTGATGAGTAGTTGACATATGATTGGTACATACTTGGTACATCGTTGGTTGCACTTGTTTATCATACATGTTGATTACAGGTTGTTTGGTACAGGTTGGTGCATGGTTGATGCACTTGTTTATGATACAGTTTGATTACAGGTTGAGGTACAGGTTGATGCATGGTTCATGTTTATTGGTACAGGTTTATAGCGGTATATCTCACAGTGATAGTGTGGCATTGGTTCCATCATTATACTTCTACTTCAAGGGGGTTGTAGCCACCTTTCGGTTGTAGTCGGAGAACATAGGGGGTTGTAGCCTCCTTCTGGTTGTAGCCAGAGAATTGGGGAGTTGGAGCTTCCCTCAGGTTGTATCTTGAGAAACTAGGGGGTTGGTTCCTCCTTCCAGTTGCAGCTGGAAAACAAAGGAATTTGGTGCTTCCAATGAATTTAATTCTTCAAGACATATAAGAAAAAACATTATGTGGTTTTCTCCCGCTTTGGGTTTCCATGTAAAACACTGGTGTACTATGTATGTGTATGATTGTTCATTTGTTCATTGCTCATTATTGGATGATAATTCTACATTGATATAACGCTTGGATTATTTGGTTTAAAAAATATTATAATTGCTCTATTATTGATTCACCCCCCCTCTCAGTAATCCAACAATTAGTATCAGAGCAGGTTCCTTCAGAAATAAGTTTAACCACTGAAAGGTAGATCATGGAGAGAAACAACTTGCATAAAAATGGAATACCACGGTTTGATGGATAGAAGTATGATTTTTGTAGCATAAGGATGAAGACATATATACATGCACATGGATTTGAAATTTGGCAATAAATTGTAGATGGATACACAACACCAATAGTTTCATGAACAAATGACAAATTAGTGAAACTCTATCAGAATAATTCGAAAGCCACAAACGCACTTCTGAATGGTCTCAGTGAAACGATATTCACCAAAGTTGCACATTGTAAATCTGCTAAAGAGATTTGGGACAAGCTTTGAAACATTTATGAAGGACATTCAAAATTCAAAGAAACAAAGCTTCAAACTTACAGAGGTCAGTTTGAACAACTAAAGATGAAGGAAGATGAGAATATTGCAACCTACTTCTTAAGAGTAGATGAAACAGTGAATGCAATCATAGGATTGGTAGAAGAAATCCAAGAATATGTTATTGTTCAAAAGGTACTAAGGTCTCTTCCTATGAGATTTGACACTAAGATATCAACGCTAGAAGAAAGATCAGATATAAACTCAATAAGCATGGACGAACTGTATGGAATCTTCACATCATATGAAATGAGAACTGAACAAGAAAATCCAGATGTAAAAGAAGCAGCTTTCAAAGCATCCAAAAGATCAAAGAAAAAGGAAAAGAAAAAAGAAGAACATAGCAGCAACAATGACGTCTCAGAAGATGATGAATAAGTGGCCAACTTCATCAAAAGAATGAATAAAGGAACCGACGGTAGGTATAGGGGTAATCTTCCTTTAATTTGTTTTAATTGTGATGGTATTGGTCATTTTTCTAACAAAATTCCTCATAAGAAAAATAGAAATGATGAAGGTTACTCAAAAGACAAACAAACATATAAAGGAAAAATAACTACAAAGAAAGTTTTCAAGAAAAACTTATGCACCAAGGAAGACATCACATCATCAGATGAAGATGAATTTAGTGATAGTGAGACAGGAAGAATTCTATTTGTGGAAGTAGAAGAATCTGATAAAGAAGACTCTGAAGAAGAATATGAAAAAGAAGAAGAATAATATGAATAATTCTAAGAAGAATTGAAGAGGCAGAAGTTGACTACCGAGAAGATTTGATGTGTTCCATAGAAGTTATCAGAAGAGAAAAGCAAAAAAACAAGAAACTACAAGTGGAACTAGACCAGAAAGAAGACACTCAAGAACTAGAACAAATGATCACAAATTTGAAGGTTCAAATAGAAGAAGATAAAAGAATTGAAGAAGCACTCAAAGAACAACTAGAAGAAAATGATAGGATCATTGGAAATTTGGAAGTAGATATTGTCACATTAAGAAAGGATATTCAAAAGAAAAATATGCAGAATAGCTCAAAAGTTTTGGATGATATTATCAACAGTCAAAAATATCATCTTGACAAGTCTGGACTAGGATACAATCAAATGGAAAAGGGATGAAGCTCCAAAACAACAGAGCAAGAAACATATCCAAAAATCTATGTAGAAACAATCAAAGGGGATAGGAATATATACAAGGAAGATTACACAGAAACTCCTCCACCGAGAGGATTCAGATTTCAGAATCAACAACAGACGGATAGGCCTCAATAAGAAGAAGGATTCATAAGAGCACCTCCTTTCATAAGATATTCAACTCCCAGGTATCAAACTATATTTTTTGGTTTATGTTATGAATGTAATAATTTTGGACATAAATCTATGAATTGCAGAGCTAACAATAGGAACATAAACAACTTTGAAAGTCATACACAAAAGGGCTATCCAAGAAGGCCTAATGAAACACAGAGAAGAAGTTACAACAGGTTTTAATATTTGAGCATTGAAGTGGAATGTTACAAATGTAACAACTTTGGACCCATGGCCAAATATTGTAGAATGACAGTGCCTCCTAGAGAACCGCAAAAGAATAACAATAGTCATAGACAGGAACCTTAGAAAAGGACATGGATAAGAAAGCAGAATCAATATAGCAATGAATAATGCACACTCGCTCTACAAGCTAAGTAAAATAAACGTCGTTGGTACGTTGACAATGGTTGTTCAAAACACATGGAAGGTGATAGAGTTAAGTTTCTTACATTAATAAAGGAAAGAGATGGATCAGTCTCCTTCGAAAATGATCATTCAGCTAAAATCATTGGAAAAGGCACAGTTAGAATTAGGAACAAGAATACAAAGGAAGAAAATGTTCTACTAGTATAAGATATGAAACATAATCTTCTAAGTGTGAGTCAAATGTGTGAAAAGTTACTTTCTATTCACAAAAGTGCGAGATAAGAAAAGAAGGTTCAGGAAAATTGATTGCTACATTTGCAAGAATTTCAAGCAACATATATTGTTAAGTGAAATTGGAAATGAAAAGTGTTGTCTAGGAAAGGAAGATGGAAGTTGTCTATGGAATAGAAGAATGGGTCACATACATTTTGATAACCTTGTCAAAGTCAGAAAAAGAGAAGCAGTCTAAGAAATGTCCCAGATCAGGAAACCAACCAACACTTTATGCAAGCATTGTTAACAAGGAAAGAAAACAAAGACCAGGTTCAAATCAAAAGAATATTCAACGACAAGACCACTGGAAATTGTGCACACTGATCTAGTTAAACCAACTACAACAAAGGGTTTAAAAGGTGAGAAATACTTTATGTTATTAGTTGATGATTATACAAGAATGACTGTAGTTTTCTTTCTCAAGAATAAGTGAGAATCTTTTGAAAAATTTAAGATCTACAAGGAAATGGTTGAAAATGAAATGGATTCAAAAATAAAATGCTTGAGATATGATAATGAAGGAGATTTAACTTCAAACGAATTTATGGACAACTACAGTAGTCATGGAATAAAAAGGCAATTCTTCGTTGCTAGGACACCTCAACAAAATGGAGTTGTTGAAAGAAAGAACATGAAAGTGCAGAAAATGGCTTGAACAATGCTAATGGATTCCAAATTGACAGATATATTTTGGACATAGGCAGTGCATACAACAATTCACATTCAAAACAGAGTAATGCTCAGAAACAACACTGACAAAATTCCCTATGAGCTATGGAAAGGAAGACCAGCAAATCTGAAGAACTTTAGAGTTTTTGGAAGCAAATGCTACATCAAAAGAGAAGATGGTAGAATGGGAAAGTTTGACTCTCATGTGGAAAAAGGAGTACTTTTTGGTTACTCAAGTACAAGGAAAGAATACAAGTGTTTCAATCTAAGATTGAAAATAGTTGTGGAAAGCATCAACATAACAATTAATGAAACAGACAGACCATAATCAAAGGAAGAAGAAAATTAATCAATGGAACAACCTTTCAAAAAGGAAGCAAAAGATGAAAAAGAAGTAGATGATGAAGATGAAGAGAATATGATAGAAGAATAAGAGAAAGTTAAACAAGTGTCTCCAAAGAGACCTAGCACACCAGTATAGAAGAATCATCCTTCATATCAGATTATCAGAAACAAAGATGCAGGAATTGAGACTAGAAGAAGAATTTGTTCACCAAAACAAACACAACTAACACTCTTATCTACAATTGAACCAAATTGTTTTGAAGAAGCCAACAAGGATGAATTTTGGAATAAGGCCATGGGTGAAGAATTGGATCAAATAGAGAAAAATGACACTTGAGAATTGGTTCCAAGACCAAAGAATGTGATCGACAAAAAATTGGTTTTCAGGAATAAAATGAATGAAGATGGAGATGTTACAAGGAACAAATCTATATTGGTATGTAAAGGATATGCACAGATTGAAGGAATCGACTTTGAAGAGACATTTTACCCAATTGCCAGAATGGAAGCAATCCATTTGCTTTTAGCTTATGCATGCTCCAACAATATTAAAGTGTATCATATGGACATAAAATCAACTTTTCTGAATGGAGAACTTGAAGAAGAAGTCTACATTGAACAACCAGAAGTATTTCAGTTGTCAGAG
This sequence comes from Picea glauca, assembly GCA_000966675.3. NCBI lineage: Eukaryota > Viridiplantae > Streptophyta > Pinopsida > Pinales > Pinaceae > Picea > Picea glauca. The sequence goes on from JZKD02S2233884.1 coordinate 138,747, forward strand.
AATGCAGACTATGTGTGCAAATTAAAGAAGTCCTTGTATGGTCTAAAATAGGCTCCTAGAGAATGGTACTCTAGACTGGATAAATATCTACAATAGGAAGAGCTTAGAAAATGAAATGCAGACAACAACCTCTACATCAAGGTAAGTCAAGGTAATATTTTATTAATTAAAGTTTATGTTGATGATATTATTTTTGGTAGTGATGATGACAGGTTAAGCCAGAAATTTGAAAAGGATATGCAAAATGAATTTGAAATGTCGTTACTTGGAGAACTATCCTTCTTTTTGGGACTTCAGATACGTCAAAGAAACCAAGGAATTTTTATTTCTCAAACCAAGCATATCATAGAAATGGTAAAGAGGTTCAGAATGGAAGATTGCAAACCAGTTATCACTCCCATGCAAACCAATTGCAAGTTGATAAAAGATGATGATTCAAAGTCTACAGATCAAAGGCAATACAAGTCAATGATTAGAAGCCTACTATATGTGACAACATCTAGACCATATGTAATGCAGGTAGTTGGACAGGTGGCACGATTTCAAGAACCACCAAAGGAATCACATGTATTAGCAGTGAAGAGGATTTTCAGATATCTCAAAGGAAAAAAAGAGTTTGGATTATGGTATCCAAAAGGAAAGGACATATCACTTATTGCCTACATAGATGCAGATTGAGAAAGTTGTATTGATGACCAAAGAAGAACCAATGGAGCAACGTTCTACTTGGGTGAGTGTTTAGTATCATGGCTAAGAAAGAAACAATCATCTGTATCTTTATCTATGGACGAGGCAGAGTATATTGTAACAACAACATGTTGTACACATGTTCTTTGGATGAAAAAAACTTTGACAGATATGTAGGTTGAGTTTGATGAGCCCATTCCAATCTATTGTGATAATACAAGCACCATTAGTATCTCAAAGAACCCCGTGATGCACTCCAAGATGAAGCACATTCCAATCAAGTATCACTTCCTACGAGAACAGGTTGCAGAAAAGAACATCATATTTGAGTATGTGGGCACAAAATAACAAGTGGAAAACATCCTTACAAAACCACTTCCATGGGAAGCATTTGAGTATCTTCACCAAAGAATCAGAGTTATTTCTACTCCAAAATGAATTCTTTTGAATTATTATCTTATATATCTTATATGTCTTATATGTACACGAGGAAACACCACAAAGAGGATAGTTCAGTTAGGGTGATCAGCCCCATATGGAAAGATACATTTTCCATTGATGACAAAGGGGGAGAGATTCATCAGATGCAGACGACAGAGGCATGGTTCTAGGGGGAGCAATGGTCACATAGATGCAGAGGATAGAGGCATATTTCCAGGGGGAGCATGAGTGATATGAATTCAGTATTGCATGACATAATTTCATTTTTTCATTAGAGTGTTTCCATCAATTCCAAAGGGGGAGATTGTTGATTAAGGTTGGTTGTCATTGATGTCAACCCTTGAAGAAATACCAGTAGAACAAAGGTTTGGGTAATGGACCCAATTTTTTTTGATGTAAATATAACACATTATTGTATTTTCATGGTTGATAATAAGTACAAATGTATGAACTCCAAAGTGGTCTCCTTATGGTGAAATCCCTCATGGGAAAATGCTTTGTGGATCGAGTTATCCTAGAAGTATGGTTAGAGAACCCATGCTTATTTACGGAATAACGAGATGAAGGTTGGTGAATTTGTTAGTGAAACTATCCTAGCTGGATAGTTTTTTTCATTCCATTTCCAATGGTATGTGGAATGTCACTTAACTCCTCATGGTTAGAGAGTTATGGCCATGAGAAGTTGGAGAACCCAAGTTTGGGTAATGGACCAAAGTTTATTTGATGGATAATGGTATGAGTTTTGATATATTTGTAGGTAATACTATTATATATGGATAGTATATTTCATTCCATTTCTGGTGGTATGTGGAACGTCACATAACTCCTCACGGTTTGAGAGTTATGGCCTTACGAAGTTGGAGGACCCCCATATGTCATCTAGAAGCCCCAAAAGGTCAAAGTAGTCAAAGTGGTTTAAGATATTTTAGAAGGTAAATAATAAAGTGAAGTGATGAGTGTACTATAATTCAAAGTGAATACAAAATAAATTATTTAAACAATAAATTTAATGGAGAAATTAGAAGTGGGTTAACTCTAAAATAAGGAAAGTGGGAAAAGTGACCTAGAAGATGTTTTTAAGGAAGCTATTTGGAGAGTATAAATAAGAGGCAAGGCTCTCTCATTTCAGATCACACTTGAGAATATTGAATATATATAGGTATCTGAGGTAACCAAAGGATATCTAAGATGAATTTCATAGGGACGGTGAAGAAAAGAAGGTTGAAATGCAAGGGAGGATAACTTCTTTTGATGATGCTCTCTAAGGTATGTTATTTACAGGTCATCTCGCCATTTTCACAATAATTTTTTTTTATAGAATGATTGAGACCGTTAAATTGATATGCCATTGAGGAAACATATCCAAGTATCTATGGTAATAAATTCATCTTGTGGGTCGTTGTATTTTTTATTTACAATCCTTGGAAAATAGGGTTTGTGGCTAGTCCCGAAACTAGTCTAAAACAAGTGTTTCAGGTAAAAATGTCATAACTTATTCATAACAAATCCAAATTATGTAAGACCAAATGTGTTGATTAGATCACCATATATAGTATTATGTGTAACATTTTCATATCCATTCAACAAATATTTTGTGCGGGGCATGCTCTACAAGGTGGCTCTATAGAATAAGCCAGAATTCAGCAAGGTATGTCATTTTTGCTATAACTCCTTTTATGAGAGGTTACAAGTAGTGACACTTGGAGGAATTGCATAAAAACACTGAAGAAAATTGTGTATAATTTTTCATATCTTTATTCACTATAGGTACATGGTTATGATTATTTCAAGTTAGGGTTGTTCACTAATCCAAAACTAGTCATGTGAGACTAAAGGAAAGTTTGATGAAAATGCTAGACTCTTGTTATTAAAGTTAATGAAGGTTTGCATGTATGTGATCATATACACCAGGTCTATTACAGAGTTACAAATCATATTTGGATGATGAAATTGATGAGGGCTTTTTGTTGAGGTACAAGTTGGGTACATGGTTGCATGTAGTTGATGAGTTGGCACATACATTAGGTGTATAGTTGATGATGTTGGTACATATTGATGAGTCATAGTTGATGAGTAGTTGACACATGATTGGTACATACTTGGTACATGGTTGGTTGCACTTGTTTATGGTACATGTTTATTACAGGTTGTTTAGTACAGGTTGGTGCATGGTTGATGCACTTGTTTATCATACAGGTTGATTACAGGTTGGTGCATGGTTGATGCATGGTTCAGGTTTATTGGTACATATTTATAGCGGTATATCTCACAGTGATAGTGTGACAGTGGTTCCATCATTCTAGTTCTACTTTAGGGTGGTTGGACAGGGAAAGGATAGGTGGTTGTAGCCACCTTCTGGTTGTAGATGGAGAACATAGGGGGTTGTATCCTCCTTCTGGTTGTAGCCAAAGAATTAGGGGGTTGGAGCTTCCCTCAGGTTGTAGCCTGAGAAACTAGGGGGTTGGAGCCTCCTTCCAATTACAGTTGGAAAACAAAGGAAGTTGGTGCTTCCAAAGGATGAAATTCTTCAAGACATATAAGAAAAATCATTTCGTGGTTTTCTCCTGCTTTGGGTTTCCACATAAAACATTGGTGTATTGTGTATTTGTATGAGTGTTCATTTGTTCATTCCTCATTATTTGATGATAATTATACATTGATATAACACTTGGATTATTTGGTTTAAAAAGGATTATAATTTCTCTATTACTGATTCATACCCCCCCCCTCCCTCTCAGTAAGGAGTTTCCTTGATTTATAATTTCAAATCTGATTGGTACATGCTAATGGTTGTAGCATGAATATCATGCACCCTCTTGTTGATTGCATCAACCACCTTGTTTTATTTAACTTTGATATGTTTTATATCAAAATCATATTCACTGAAATATCTAACCACATGTTTTTCCTCACATTTAGAGTTGGTTGTCCAAACAAGTATTTCATACCACTATGGTCCATTCTCAACTCAAATATTTTTCCATGAGGTAGTGTCTCCACATCTTCAAGGCATGCACTATGTATGCCTACTCCAAATCATGAGTATCATAGTTCCTTTCATGCTCCTTCAACTTCCTTTATTCATAACATACTACATACCCATTCTGACTAAGGACTCCACCCAGTCATGGTTTACATGCATCAATTCATACAATGAAATTTTCATTTGGATTATCAATCCTTACTATTGGTGCACTTGTTAGAAATTGCTTCAAGTCTTGGAAATTCCTTTCACAATCCAATTTCCACTCAAAATTCACAACTTTCTTTTGCAAGAAGGTAATTGGGTGTGCAATCTTTGAGAATCCTTCAATAAATATCTTATAGTAACCTGTCAGGCCCATGAATGATCTCACCTCTGAGACATTCCTTTTTGTTGGCCATCCTTCAATGAACCTCACCTTTTATGGATACATTGTTATCCCTTCCTATGACATGATATGGCCCAAATAATGAATTTGCATCTGGTAGAATGAGCACTTTCTTAATTAGGCATACAATTGATGCTCCCTCAATACATGTAACACCATTCTTAAGTGTTTATCGTGCTCTTCTTCGGACTTAGAATATACCAAAATGTCATCCAAGAAAACAATGATGAACTTGTCCAAGTAACTCTTAAATATACCATTCATGAGACACATGAATACATTTGGTGCATTTGACAACCCAAATGGCACCACCATGAACTCATAATGGCCATACCATATTCTAAAGGTAGTCTTGTTGATGTCTTCTTCTCTAACTCTTACCTGTTGATATCCTGACTTGCGATCAATCTTCAAGAATATTTTTTCATCTTTGAGATGATCAAATAGGTCATCTATCCTAGGCAAAGGATACTTGTTCTTCATAGTAACCTTGTTCAAATACCTAAATTCAATGAAAATTCTCACGGTTCCATGTTTTTTCTTCACAAATAGTATTGGGGAACCCTAAGGCAACACACTTGGGTGTGTGTACCCCTTTTTCAGAATTTCTTCCAGTTGCATTTGCAATTCCTTTAGATCTAGTGTATTCATCTTGTAATGAGTCATAGATATTGGAGATACTCCTGGCAAGAGATTGATGGAGAAGTCAATATCCCTATTGGGTGGAAATACTGGTATTTCCTTGAATACATCTTCAAACTCTTTTAGGACTACATAATCTTCAATATTTGGTACCTTACCTTTAGGTGTCTCTTCCATATGTGCTGCAAATATTTGACACCCTTTCCTATAACTCTTCTTCAACTGCAAGGATGAAACTTCTCTTAAAGTTATTTCCCGGGGAATTCCTTGTACTGTCCTTAAATTCCCTTTCTCATCCAAGCAAGTAAATTCCTTATTATAATAGTCTATGACATCATGATGTTAGTCCAACCAATCCATACCAATTATGAATTCATAGGAACCTAAAGGTATGATGTTCAAATCCTCCTTAGTTCTCATTCCATTCATGTCCATTGGGCATGACTTAACCATCTCAGTAATTTCCCTTTTATCTCATGTGGCCAACTTCATCAACCAAGATGCTCCAATATTTCTTCTTGGAAAATGAAATCTTTCCACTATCTTAGAATCTAGATAATTGTGAATATCTCCTAAATCAATCATGATAGCAATGGGTTGGTAGTTAATATTACCTTTCACTTCAACCATATGTGATTGGAACTCAACTTGCTTGTTATCCGAGGCTGCATATACACTAGTTACATTTCTTCCCATGTCCCCCACTGTATCATCTTGATGTACATTATGAGAAACCCCCACGTTTTCACCTTTGTGAGGGAAATCTCAGTACATATGATCTCCCTTACAACCCCAACATTGGATATGTGGTTGCCTTAGTCTTTTCCCCAATGTTTCAGTCATTTTGGGTTCTTTAGAAGCTATCTGTCCCTAAGTATTATTTTTTAGGAAAGGTGGTGTTGAGACCTGAGATATGCAGGTCCATCAAGTATGTTGTATGCATAGGGAAAGATCATGAGAAGAAACACAATGACTCAAATCAGTCCATTTTGGGCTCGAACAGATAGCAAATGACAGGATTGGCTTTCGATGGTGAAGATCCGACATTTAGGTGAGATCAATGGCTCCCATGCATTTGGGGTTTCAAAGGCATGGAGACAAGATGTTTAGTCATGAGGTTCCTAAACCCCATGCTTATCTCCATCAACAACAACCCCCCTTTAGAGATCAACAGTTCTTATCCCATTTCAGACCCCCCCAACTGTTCTACCTTTAATGATGGGGGGGGTCCTAGAATGGAAGTTTCCCCACCGTGGGCCCCACCTAACATACTGCCTCCTCATTATTTTCGACCCCCCCTCTCTAATCCACTTACCACCTAAAACCCCCAAGGAATCCTGCCAAACTACCTCTCGATATCTCTCCTCTCACCACCCAAGACTTGTCTCCCACTCACAGTCTCGTCACCTCCCACATATATATCACCCCTCTCCCTACTCAACACCTATCCTCCACTCACCATTCCCTCCTATTTGTACCCCTCACCTCCCAGCATATCTACGCCTCCTCTCGCTACGTGCCACCTGTACCCCTCACTACATGCCACGTACTCTACACTCCCGATACCTCCACTATATCCACTCCTCCTCTCCCCATTCGACACCTGTCTTCACAGACCATACACCCCTTGCATCCACTAATCCTCTCTCCCTATTGGACGCTCACCTCCAAGTCTTCCTGTTCTCAGCTAGTCCATCACAGAGAAAGCAATGGAGAAGGGCGAGTTACAATTGGGATAGAACAACTCGTCGAAAGTTAGTTAGAAGGTCGAAGACTCCAAAAAACACTAGAAGAATATTCCAATACAGCCAGTTACCCTCCAGTGGCCTCAAGCAGTGCACATGCATGCCAGTGCTCAATGCATAACTATGTTCCGTCACTCTAGTCATTCTCTTCCAATCACAGTTCAACCAGTGCATGCATCAGTCCATTCATTGTTAGTAGTAGTTTCAGTTGTTCCATTACAACATTCTTTTAGATTAAGTTATTTAGTGGTCTTTTGTGTATGATAAGAACGACTTTGTTGATTAAGTCCAGTGGGAAGTATATATGTTGTACTCCATGCAATGTTTTAGTTAAATTAATAGTTCATTCTACAAACTAGTATGTAAAGTTAAGTCTCAGTCCTAGATGGATGAGAACCTCTGCAACTCTGATAAATATGAAGTCTTAGTATGTTTTAAAGGGGGGAGTTTTTGGGGAAAGGAGATCAACACATCTACTGGTTGAAACTATTTTGTGAATGGATTAAAGCTCTCTACCTGGTGAATATATTGTTGATGACAATGTTTGTGTCCAACCTATGTGTGTTTTTATTCTTATCTTGAATATAGTTTTTTATTTGTGCAAAGTACATTTCATTTCCTTTCAGCTATTGTATAACTTATCTTTACTGATATTCAACCTGTCAAACAACTAATGCTTTGGTGAATATTTTTTTTTATTGCAACCTGTGGGAGTAATTGTGTTTGGATACATGTTTAATGTCTTGAAATGATATTTTAAGACTTGAACTTCTTGCAGTAGATAACTCATTGACTTGTTTTTTTTTTTCCTTTGTTTTTACCTCTACTTTCTCACTTGTCTGCCATTAGTGTGCCACCAGACAAGGAGGACCCTCATTCATATCATTTTGCTAACCCAACCATGCTCTAGTCTTGGTGGAACAACCCTATAACCAACCAACAAAATTAAAAAAACCAGCCATTCTAAATTGATAGGTGGCCTAGCTTTTCCCTTTAGCAGTCAGGTGCAGATTTTATGACCAACATCTTCTGGCGTCATTTCTGGGGAATGGAGTAACAAAATATCTTTCCCTGGGAGAATGACAACGACCAGATCTGATCTTTGATGGTGAAAAAAGACCAAACACATTTAGACTACAGATCATTCACCTGGCGACTCCATGGTTAAAGGATCCAGTGGTGACTCCATAGCTGTAAGAAGTTATATTTTCATATGGAAGCCATATTGGCATGGAGTTTTTCTCCTTTTAATTTCTCTGTTGTTCCTAGTTTTCCAAATATTGTTCCTACTATAGATGAGTGGGGTGAGTACTTGCCCAGATTTAGAGAAGATAAAGATGATAACCATGTAGATCATTTGCTTGAATTCCATGAGAGAATGAATCAGTTGGGTATACATCATGAAGATGTATTAATGAAGGCTTTCATATACTCATTAGAGGGAGATGCTCGTGAATGGTACCGATCTTTTCCTCCTGCTAGCATATCCTCCTTGAAAGAGTTCCATGCAACATTTAGCAATCATTGTAAAAGGTTTTTTCTAGATGATTTTCTTTTTCAAAATTGATGTGAGGAGTTTGATTAATATATGTAGAAGTATATGGTTGATTCCTCTAGTATCATCCCCTTGTGACATCTTCTCTAGTTTTTTTGTTCAGGAGGAAATGTGTATTGCTTGTTCTGATGACATAGAAAAGGTTGATCAAGATTTTGTAGGAATGTTTGACATTATATCGGATAGCTCTAACAATGTTTTTTATGATGAGATTGATGCTCCAACATTTTACATAGATTAGGCTACTATTATGCTGTCAATCTCCTCAAGATCTCATGAAATGGAAGATTTTGAAGTTCAAATTTTAGGTATTTTTAAAGACCAACCCATCTTTGATAAATATTTTGATGATGAGGAGAAGAGTTCTACCATGATTGAACTTATTAGCAGTGAACCACTATGTGACAGTTGTGAAGCATATGTTTTAAAGAGTAGTGGAGGAGATAACATTAAAATCCTAAACCAATAACAACTTTAACAACTTAATAGACCCATATATGATAACTATGAATCTGTTCCTCTGAACGATAGTGAAGGAAATATCTTGGTTGATGAACAAAATGGGATGTTGCGGCCAACAATTGTCTTGAATGGAGGATTTTCAGTTTTTTACCATGAATATCAAGAGATGTTGAATGATAGTCATTATGATAACAATAACATAGAAACATATGGAATCATACCAGATGTATCTATTGTTTTAAATGTTTATAAAGATCAACATGTTTCTTTTGAATATTCTGATGTCAAAGAGCAAGTGTATACATCAGCAGGAGAAAGTTATGAATATGAGTTACATGCATATGGTAAAGAAGAAAAGAAAGGATTAAATAAGATGCAACAACACTTTTTGTACCAATTTCAAGATCTAGTTGCCACTTATATGGAGATGTTTTGCAGTGATGAAGTTTCAATTGTTGACATCTTTAAGGATGGATTTTTGGATTGTAAGTATGATTTCCAATTTTATGATTTACATGTTGCAGTTCATGTGTTTGTGACTTTGCATAAATTTGGAAGGAAAGTTCTTGTTATTAAGATACTTGCATTGATTCATTGGAATCATGATCTTATTTGATCAAGAATAAGTACACTTGATTAGAGTAGGATTAGGGGTGTGTTGAATAATCTCATTATTCGAGCATTTTCTTTTTCAGTTTATTTATACAGTTGATCAGCAATAAGACTCCATAGCCCAACAAAGGCACTGGGATATAGCTATTGTTTTTAATTCAATAATATGCATGGCTGAGGGACAGTATCAGATACAAAGGGTTGGCAGACAAAAACATAGGTAAGAAAAGGAAGGTGGGAGAAGTTATTTAATCCCAAGGAACTAATCTACAATTATTATCACCTCATATGGATGTGCTATCCCCAGTTGGAGCCAATGTTAAGACCTAAGATATGCAGGTCCACCAAGTATGTTGTATGCATAGGGAAATATCATGAGAAAAAATGCAACGAATCAGAGCAGTCCATTTTGGGCTCGAACAAGCAACAAATGACAGGATTGACTTTCGATGGTGAAGATTCAACGTTCAGGTGATATTGAAGGCTCCTATGCATTCGAGGTTTCAAATCCATGGAGACAAGACATTTAGTCATGAGGTGCATAAACCTCGTGCTTATAGCCATCGGTGGAAGCCCTGCTT
>JZKD02S2233884.1:149027-161259 GCA_000966675.3 Picea glauca
ATCCTGCCAAACTACCTCCCGATACCGCTCCTCTCACCACCCAACACTTGTCTCCCACTCACACTCCCATCACCTAACACATATATACCACCCCTCTCCCTAATCAACACTTGTCCTCCACTCACCATTCCCACATGTCCGTACCCCTCACCTCCCAGCGTATCTACCCCTCCTCTCTCTACGCACCACCTGTACCCCTCACTACACACCACCTACTCTACACTCTCGATACCTCCATCGTATCAAATCCTCCTCTCCCCATTCGACACTTGTCTTCACAGACCATCCACCCCTTGCATCCACTCATCCTGTCTCCCTATTGGATGCTCACCTCCACGTCTTCCTATTCTTATCCAGTCCATCACAAAGAAAGCAATGGAAAAGGTTTGGTTACGATCATGACATAATAAATTGTCGATAGTCAGTTAGAAGGTCAAAGACTCCATAAAACACCATAGGAATCTACCAATAGAGTCGGTTACCCTCTAGTGGCCTCAAGCAGTACGCAATGCAGAACTATGTTCTGTCACTCTAGTCATTCTCTGCCAATCACAATTTAACCAACGCATTTATCAATCCAATCATTGTCAGTAGTAGTTCCAGTTGTTCCATTACAACATTCTTTTAGATTAAGGTATTTAGTGGTCTTTTGTGTATCATAAGAATGACTATGTTGATTAAGTCTAGTGGGAAGTATACATGTTTTACTCCATGAACTGTTTTAGTTAAATTAATATTTCATTTTACAAATTGGTATGTAGAGTTAAGTCTCAGTCCCAGATGGTCGAGAACCTCTGCAACTCTGATAAATATGCAGTCTTAGTATGTTTTAAAAGGGAGAGTTTTTGGGGAAAGGAGATCAACACATCTACTGGTTGAAACTATTTTATGAATGGATTAAATATCTCTATCTAGTGAATATAATGTTGATGATAGTGTTTGTGTCCAAACTATGTGTTTTTTTATTCTTATCTTGAATACAGTTTTTTATTTGTGGAAAGTACATTTCGTTTCCTTTCAACTATTGTATAACTTATCTTTACTGATATGTAACCTGTTAAACAACTAATTCTTTGGTGAAGATTTTTTTTTATTGCAACTATGGGAGTAATTGTGTTTGGATACATGTTTAATGTCTTGAAATGATATTTTAAGACTTGAACTTCTTGCAACGGATAATTCAATGAGTTATTTGTTGTTTCCCTTTGTTTTTGCCTCTACTTTCTCACTTGTCTTTCATGAGTGTGCCACTAGCCAAGGAGGACCCTCATCCATATCATTTTTCTAACCCAACCATGCTCTAGTATTGGTGGAACAACCCTCTATCCGACCAACAAAATTAAAAAAAAACAACCATTCTAAACTAATAGGTGGCCTAGATTTTCCCTTTAGCAGTCAGGTGTAGAATTTAGGACCAACAGGTGGATTAGTTCCTTAATTCCTCTATTCCATATTGCTTTTATTTTTGTATTCCCAATCTTTTTGGTAAGTTATTCTTCCTTTAAACTGATCATAAAGGCATATATCCCTTACTAATGTTTCCTCTAGTGTCTTGATTTCATCATACTACATATTATCAATGATAAATGATGGAATCCCACTCAAATACCTTTGAATCTTAAGTTTCTCACCCTTGATTAAAGAAACATACTTCAACAACTCTAAAAAACCACTTTCATATTCATCTATGGTCATATTACAAAGATTGAGTTCAAATAACTCTTTCATTTTCTTATCATAGTATCACTTAGTCAATTATTTATTTTGGAAATACATCTTGAATTCCCTCCAAGTGACCTTCTTCTCATCAATGTTTTGTACTTGCACAAATTGATCCCACCATATTGATGCTTTTCCCTTGAGCTAATAAATGGAAATTATTCCTTCTGATTATGAACAATAGTTATGCAATTAGAAATATTTCCTTATGCCTAGAAACAATGTCTCTAGATCCTCATCCTTCTTGTGATCACCATCAAATGTAGGAGGATTTATTTTTTTCATTTCCCCTTGTGGCTCATCCACCCTAGAGATTTTCTTATGCTTCCCAACAAGGGATGGACTTGAAATTATATGTGTTATGTTAGTTGAATACCTTGGAGAATGATGGTGATGTCTGCCAACACTTCTTGTTCTTTCCCTCTCATCAGGAGACCAAGATTCCCACTCAATATCCTTACCCATATTTTTCTCTATTATATCCAAGATTTGCACTAACTTGATGTTGAAGTCTTCTTGTTTCTCCTTGAATTTCATAAGCCTTTCATTATCAACTTTTTAACTCCATACATCCTTTTCCATATTTTTTATAGTCTCTACCAAATTCATATTATCTTCCTTACCTTCTCCATGTCCATTTGAATTAGTACCTTCATTACCCATATTAAAATACATCCCTCTGATCTCATATTCATGGTTGGAATCCCCCTTTGCATCTTCCATGATTTTGAACCTTGTGGTGATCTTGTTTTGATATAAATGGTGTTAACTCTGTAAAATGTGCAGCCAACAAAATTTGATAGGCTTAATAATTTACAATTACATAAAATTTCATATGATTTTGTTCCAATAATGTATCCCAATTGTTCCTTTCATGAATCCTCCCAAAAATTCTAAATACTTAGATTGGTTTCATCTATGTGGACTCACAGACTCACATTCTCGCAGACTCATGGAAGAATAACTCTCCATTTCATAAGTTCATCTGAAGAGTTCCCATACTTAACCATTTTCATCTTTGTAGACTCACAAAATCACGGTCTCACAAAAACATCATAAGTCTCAACACTTAGCCATTTTTCCTTCTTTGTGGACTCACAGACTCATAACAAGTCCCAACAGTTAGCCATTTTTCCACTTCTTCAAACTCATGGACTCGCAGACTCACAGACTCGTGGTCTTGTAACCTTTATTTCATAAGTTCATCTGAAAAGTCTCAACACTTAACCATTTTTCTACTTCTTTGGACTCGTGGACTCACAGACTTATGGACTCATCATAACTCTCAACACTTAGGCATTTTTCCATATTCACAGACTCATAATAAGTCCCAACACTTAGCCATTTTCCACTTCCTCGTGTTCGAAAACATAGGTATTCCAACAGAGGACGGACACCTTCAGTAACCACTCACATAAACATATAAAAGATAAACACACCGATGTTTTCACGTGGTAAAAAACCTATGGGGAAACATCCACGGCCCCAGCCAACAAGGCCACTTGGAGCAGTTTATTAATGCAAAGAAAAAGATTACAGAGAGATTTTACAAGAGCATTTCTCACAATCAATCATCAACAAATGACCCTCCATGCTCTTTAAATAGATATCATGGACCAATCGGGTGTTAAGAAACAAATAAATGGACATTAATATTGAGGAGAGTATGAACCGTCGGATCACTCTATGTGGGGAACATATCGTGACAGTCGGATTTCCTAACTACAAATGAATACTAATGCATACTAAAGAAACACACTAGAAAACAAACTTTTACCTAATGACACAATAGACCAAGTAGATCTTAACTAAATCCTAAGTGTCTAAATATCCTAACATCCCCCCTTAAGAACAACTTGGGATAGGATTGAAGGATTTACAATAGTGGCACAATAGGAGAAGGAAGGAGGCATTGTAGCCTATCCCCCCTTAATGAAAACTTCTTGAACTCCTAACATAGATCGAAGTTTGGAAAATTTCGCTTCTGTAAGAGACTTTCTGAAAATGTTTGCAACTTGATCTTCTGTAGGGAAAAAGAGAACTTCAATAACTTGATCATGAATTAGCTTTCTGATGAAGTGCATGTGTAGCTCGATGTGTTTTCTACGCTGATGTTGAACTGGGTATTTGGCAAGGTTGGTCAGATGTTGGTGCTGGTGTTGGTGTTGGTGCTAGTGTTGGATGTTGGTGTTGGCTTCCTGACTTGCATTTACCACCTCTCAGTACTCTGTTTCTGTTGAAGAAAGTGCAATAGCCTGTTGTTTCTTACAGGCCCAAGTGACAGGTCCTGAACTAAGGGTGAAAACATAAACTTTAGTAGAATTCTGATCATCAGGGTCGTCGACCCAATCTAAATCAGTGAAACCAACTAATAAAGGAGTCCCCCCTGAATTGTAATGTATCCCGAACTGAAGTGTACAACACACATAGAGAAGTATCCTTTTAGCTGATTTCCAATGGCTTTCAAGGGGCGTTTGCATATACCAGGAAACAATACCAACAACAATGGAAAGATCATGATGGGTATGATTCAAGTATAAGAGGCTACAAACTAACTGATGGTACAGGGTAGCATCAACTTCAAGATATGTATAGGTGGAAGTAAGCTTGAATCCAGACTAGAAGGGAGAAGGGGTTGGTTTACAAGCATCCATGTGAAAGCGACGAAGAAGGTCACATGAATACTTAGATTGGGAAAGAAAAACTCCTTCATTGGTTTGCAAAACTTGGAGGCCAAGGAAATAGTGCAAAAATCCAAAGTCTGTCATTTCAAATTTCTTCTTAAGGTTGGTTTTCACATGGTTTAAAAGTTTTGAGTCACTACCAGTAAGGATAAGGTCATCAACATAAAGGACAAGGATTATGAGATGGCTTCCTACATTCTTGGTATAAACATTAGGATCATAATGGCATCTAGAGAATCTAGTGGTAATAATAAAGTTGTCCATTTTGGCATACCAAGCTCGAAGAGCTTGCTTGATACCATAAAGATATTTCTTGAGGTGACAAACAAGGCTAGAGTCATTATGGACACATCCAGGAGGTTGTTCCATGTAGATTTATTCTTGCAAATATCCGTGCAAGAAGGCATATTTAACATCCATCTGATGGACCTCCCATTTATGTGAGGCAGCAAGGGAAAGAACAAGGTGGATGGAATTCATTTTTTCTACAGGGGCAAAGGTTTCATTATAGTTAATTCCTTCNATTATGAACAATAGTTATGCAATTAGAAATATTTCCTTATGCCTAGAAACAATGTCTCTAGATCCTCATCCTTCTTGTGATCACCATCAAATGTAGGAGGATTTATTTTTTTCATTTCCCCTTGTGGCTCATCCACCCTAGAGATTTTCTTATGCTTCCCAACAAGGGATGGACTTGAAATTATATGTGTTATGTTAGTTGAATACCTTGGAGAATGATGGTGATGTCTGCCAACACTTCTTGTTCTTTCCCTCTCATCAGGAGACCAAGATTCCCACTCAATATCCTTACCCATATTTTTCTCTATTATATCCAAGATTTGCACTAACTTGATGTTGAAGTCTTCTTGTTTCTCCTTGAATTTCATAAGCCTTTCATTATCAACTTTTTAACTCCATACATCCTTTTCCATATTTTTTATAGTCTCTACCAAATTCATATTATCTTCCTTACCTTCTCCATGTCCATTTGAATTAGTACCTTCATTACCCATATTAAAATACATCCCTCTGATCTCATATTCATGGTTGGAATCCCCCTTTGCATCTTCCATGATTTTGAACCTTGTGGTGATCTTGTTCTGATATAAATGGTGTTAACTCTGTAAAATGTCCAACCAACAAAATTTGATAGGCTTAATAATTTACAATTACATAACATTTCATATGATTTTGTTCCAATAATGTATCCCAATTGTTTCTTTCATGAATCCTCCCGAAAATTCTAAATACTTAGATTGGTTTCATCTATGTGGACTCACAGACTCACATTCTCGCAGACTCATGGAAGCATAACTCTCCATTTCATAAGTCCATTTGAAGAGTTCCCATACTTAACCATTTTCATCTTTGTAAACTCACAAAATCGCGGTCTCACAAAAACATCATAAGTCTCAACACTTAGCCATTTTTCCTTCTTTGTGGACTCACAAACTCATAACAAGTCCCAACAGTTAGCCATTTTCCCACTTCTTTGAACTCATGGACTTGCGGACTCACAGACTCATGGTCTTGTAACCTTTATTTCATAAGTTTGTCCGAAAAGTCTCAACACTTAACCATTTTTCTACTTCTTCGGACTCGTGGACTCACAGACTTATGGACTCATCATAACTCTCAACACTTAGGCATTTTTCCATATTCACAGACTCATAATAAGTCCCAACACTTAGCCATTTTCCACTTCCTCATGTTTGAAAAAATAGGTATTCCAATAGAGGACAAACACCTTCAGTAACCACTCACATAAACATATCAAAGATAAACACACCGATGTTTTCATGTGGTAAAACCCCTACGGAGAAACATCCACGACCCCAGCCAACGCGGCCACTTAGTGCAGTTTATTAATGCAAAGAAAAAGATTACAGAGAGATTTTACAAGAGTTTCTCACAATCAATCATCGACAAATGACCCTCCATGCTCTTTAAATAGAGATCATGGACCAATCGGGTGTTAAGACACAAATCAATGGCCATTAATATCGAGGAGAGTATGAACCGTCGGATCACTCTATGTGGGGAACATATCATGACAGTCGGATTTCCTAACTACAAATGAATACTAATGCATACTAAAGAAACACACTAGAAAACAAACTTTTACCTAATGATAGAATAGACTAAGTAGATCTTAACTAAATCCTAAGTGTCTAAATATCCTAACATGCCCCCTTAAGAACAACTTGGGATAGGATTGAAGGATTTACAATAGTGGCACAATAGGAGAAGGAAGGAGGCATTATAGCCTATCCCTCCTTAATGAAAACTTCTTGAACTCCTAACATAGATCGAAGTTTGGAAAACTTCGCTTCTATAAGAGACTTTGTGAAAATGTTTGCAACTTGATCTTTTATAGGGAAAAAGAGAACTTCAATAACTTGATCATGAATTAGCTTTCTGATGAAGTGCATGTGTAGCTCGATGTGTTTTCTACGCTGATGTTGAACTGGGTATTTGGCGAGATTGATGGCACTCTGATTGTCACACCAAAGGTTGGTCGGATGTTGGTGTTGGTGTTGGTGCTGGGTGCTGGTGTTGGCTTCCTGACTTGCATTTACCACCTCTCGGTACTCTGCTTTTGTTGAAGAAAGTGCAATAGCATGTTGTTTCTTATAGGCCCAAGTGACAGGTCCTAAACCAAGGGTAAAAACATAAACTTTAGTAGAATTCTGATCATCAGGGTCGTCGACCCAATCTGAATCAGTGAAACCAACCAATAAAGGAGTCCCCCCTAAATTGTAATGTATCCCAAACTGAATTGTACCACAAACATAGAGAAGTATCCTTTTAGCTGCTTTCCAATGGCTTTCATGGGGTGTTTTCATATACTAGGCAACAATACCAACAGCAAAGGAAAGATCAGGATGGGTATGAGTCAAGTATAAGAGGCTACAAACTAATTGACGGCACAGGGTGGCATCAAATTCAAGACATGTACAGGTGGCAGTAAGCTTGAATCCAAACTAGAAGGGAGAAGGGGTTGGTTTACAATCGTCCATGTGAAAGTGACGAAGAAGGTCACAAGAATACTAGATTGGGAAAGAAAAATTCCTTCATTGGTTTGCAAAACATGGAGGCCAAGGAAATAGTGCAAAAAGCCAAAGTCTGCCATTTCAAATTTCTTCTTAAGGTTGGTTTTCACATGGTTTAAAAGTTTTGAGTCACTACTAGTAATGATAAGGTCATCAACATAAAGGACAAGGATTATGAGATGGCTTCCTACATTCTTGGTATAAACATTAGGATCATAATTCCATTTAGAGAATCTAGTGGCAATAACAAAGTTGTCCATTTTGGCATACCAAGCTCGAAGAGATTGCTTGAGACCATAAAGATATTTCTTGAGGCGAAAAACAAGGCTAGAGTCATTATGGACATAGCCAGGAGGTTGTTCCATGTAGATTTATTCTTGCAAATCTCTGTGCAAGAAGGCGTATTTAACGTCCATCTGATGGACCTCCCATTTATGTGAGGCAGCAAGGGAAAGAACAAGGTGGATGGAATTCATTTTTCTACAGGGGCAAAGGTTTCATTATAGTTAATTCCTTCAACTTGGGAAAATCTTTTGGCAACTAACCGAGCCTTATGTCTTTCAACACTTCCATCTTATGCATACTTAGTTCTGTAGACCCATTTTCATCTAACAAGTTTTCTTCCTTTTGGGAGAGGTACAAGATCCCAAGTATCGTTTTCCATTAAAGAACGATACTCTTCAGTCATTGTTGTATCCCAATCTGGATGACTTGAAGCTTCTGCAAATGTCTCTGGATCATGATTTTCTAAAAATTGAGCCAAAAGAGAAGAGGCTCACTGGAACTGTGAACGTGTCTGACGCTAATCTGAAGGATCACCGACAAGATAACCAACTACTTCTCATGTTGAACAGACCCATGTAGGAAGTGGTGGAGATGGTGTTGGTTCAGGTTCAAAGGACTCATCTGGAGGAGGGTGAGTAGGCATAGGTGGATTTTCATCCTCACTATCATCATCTGAAGAAGAAACAAGATCAGATGAAGGCACAAATGTTGAATTAGGATCACAGGCCAAAGAAGGCAAAAACGTCGAATTAGGCTCACAGGACAAGATATTTTCATCAAATTTAACATCTCTTATAATAATAATTTCATTACAACGTGATTGAAGAAGTCTGTAACCTTTGACATATTTAGAATAACCAACAAATATACACTTCTCACTTTTAGGCTACAATGCTTTCCTTTTCTCATTAGGAATGTGAGCCCATGATATACTGCCAAATACATGGAAGTGACTTACATCTGGTTTAATTTTAGTCCAAGCTTCTTCGGGTAATATCATCAGCAATTCCAGCTGCAAGAACATGATTAAGATCTTTTTGATCCTTGATTACAACATGGTGAGGTGAAAACTCTACGGTTTTACCTTCACCTGAATGAGTGATTTGATATATTGATAGAAGGTTACAAGAAAGATTTGGAACACATAATACATCATTGAAATGACCATTTTCTACTTTAACTGTCCCAGATCCTTCAACACTAAGATATCTATCATCACCAACAAATATTTGTTTGGTGTAACATTCATTTAAAGTAGAAAATATGGCTCTATCCTTAGCCATATGATAGGATTCTCCTGAATCAATAAGCCTCTCATCAATAGTAGAAGTAGAAGTATAATTTGTATTGAAGGAGAAACCAGAAGTAGAAAGTGCATGTCCATGAGAAGAAGAAGAAAAAGTAGAATCAATATTGATGTTTTGCTTCTTCATCGCTACTTCTAAAGATGTCATCTTCTTGAAACATTTGGACTCATCATGACCATCTTTATCACAAAAGTTGCAATGTTTGTTAGTATTCTTATTTGTATGTTTTGCTCCTTTGTCTCCATTAGGAGAAAAGGTTGTTTGAGTGGGTTTGGAACCCTTATATTTCTTGTTGTTGTGGCGAGGATGTTGCTTCTTGGGATTCTTGGGTTTATTTTTCTGATGGAAAACTAAGGCTTTGTTGGAGGTACCTGCAGCATTGATCACTCCAAGTTGTACTAGCTTATCTTTCTCTCTAATCAAAGCATCACATAATTTCTCAAGACTGGGTTTTTGATAAGCTGCCCCTAGAGCCTCTTCCATGGCACAAAAGGTAGATGAAAACATAGAATATGCACTACCTAGCTTAGAAAGAATAAGATAGATGCAACGATCTTCGTCTATCTTTATCTTGCATTCTTCACATAAAGTTCTGAGTGTTTTAAACTTAGATAAATAGTCTTCAATGCAAGAAAAATCACTTGGAATTAAAGTTAGTACTTGATTTTCTAACTGTTGTTCTCGAATAATATTGCGTTTACCAAACACAGATTCAATCTTTTCCCAAGCTTCTTTGGGTTTATCAATTGATTGAAGGTGGAACCTTAAATCAGGAGAGATGAACATTCTGATTAATCCACGTTCTTCATCATTCCTATTATCCTATTTGGTTTTCTTATCAACATTAATGGGTGTTGTTTCCTTTCCTAAGGTAATCCAGTACAAGCCTTTACTTCTTAATGAATCCTCCATATGGGATTTCCATTGGAAGTAGTTGGTGCTGGTAAGTAAGAGATTTCTTGTAGAATACATATTAAATATGTAGATAATACAGATCTAAAAACTGAAACTGATGATTTGAATGGAAAGAGCTTGAAACATTATGCGGTTTTAAAAAAAACAACACTGAAAACAGACTTCAGATGTGAGAGTTATGCCCTTTTTAAAAAAGGCATAAACGGTAACCAAAGGACCATGTGGTAGTGTAAGTTGCTTTATGAAGTGACCCACTTTTATAAAGAGAAGTGGGGCTCACTTTTACAAAGAAAATTTGCATGCAAAATAAATAACTATAAAATAAAATATTAAAGTTACTTATAGTGATTTACTTTTATACTTGAAGTGAAATACACTTTACAATTTTAGCATGAAATTTTTCAAAACAAAGTAACAAAAGAGAGACTTGAACTCAAGAGCTCTTACTTAATAAGGCAACTTTTAACCAAATGGTCTAGCAAAACATATTATAATGTTCGGAAGGAGGATTGTTGTTGTTGTTGGAGAGCGTGATAAACAAAAACTCTTTTCACACAAGAAACAAATTCCGCTTCTCGATGACAACAAGGGTTAGATCTCAGTTAGCTTACCCGGAAGATGCACATTTTCCTATCTGTTTCTGATTTTTCAAGATCGCACAGGGCGCGGGGCAAAGAGCATACTTAGATCTAAAAGAGTAGCAACCGGGAAATAAAAAAAAATACAAAACCGAAATAAAACCAAAATACTTCTCTACAAAAGTTTTAAAAAATGCGTATTCAAACTTTATACCTCCGGATCTGTCTATAATGGTCGTATCCTGGGCAAACGGAAACCTTTTTGAGTGAAACAAAAAGTGTTCCTGAATTAAACGAGTGCTTCAGACGCAATGGAATAGTCCTTGTGGCCCATAAATCTGTGTAAATGACATAAGATGGAGATGAATCAACTCGGCTTCACGATCTCGATCTACAACAAGAGCGAGTCTTCAAACAGGCTCTAAAACCATGTTCGACAACACAGGTATTCCAACAGAGGATGAACACCTTCAGTAAACACTCACATAATGAGATAAAATATCAACACACTGATGTTTCACGTGGTAAAACCCCTATGGGGAAACATCCACGGCCCCATCCAATGCAACCACTTGGAGCAGTTTATTAATGCAAAGAAAAAGATTACATAGAGATTTTACAAGAAATTTTCTCACAATCGATCATCCGCAAATGACCCTCCATGCTCTTTAAATAGAGATCATGCACCAATCAGGTGTTAATCCATGGATCAATGGCTGTTAAGATTGAGGAGAGTATGAACCGTCGAATCACTCTATGTCGGGAACATATTGTGACCGTCAGATTTCCTAACTACAAATGCATACTAATGCATACTAAGGAAACACACTAGAAAACACACGTTTACCTAACGACACAATAGACCAAGTATATATTAACTAACTCTTAAGTGTCTAAATATCCTAACACTTCAGACTCACAGACTCAGAGACTCATCATAAGTCCCAACACTTAGCCATTTTTTCTTCTTCGTCGACTCACATACTCATAATAAGTCCCAAAACTTATCCATTTTTCCACTTATTCGGACTTGTGGACTCACAAAATCATAGTGTGGTAACCTTTCTTTCATAAGTCCATCTAGAAAGTCTCAACACTTAACCATCTTTCCACTTCTTTGGAATCGTGGACTTGCGGAATCACAAAATCATCATAAGTCTCAACACTTAGCCATTTTGTTTTTCTTCACAGACTGACAAACTCATAATAAGTCCCAACACATAGCCATTTTTCAACTTCTTCGGACTCGCGGACTCACAGATTCATCATAAGTCCCAACACTTAGCCATTTTTTTCATCTTTGCAGACTCACAAACTCTTAATAAGTCCCAACACTTAGCCTTTTTTCCATCTCTTTAGACTCATAGAATCACAGACTCATAGTATTGTAACCTTTATTTCATAAGTCCGTCTGAAAAGTCTCAACACTTAACCATTTTTTCACTTCTTAGAACTCGCGGGATCACAGACTCATCATAAGTCTCAACACTTAGCCATTTTTCTGTCTTCACAGACTCATAGACTCATAATAAGTCCAAAAAATTAGCCATTTTTTCACTTATTTGGACTCTCCGACTCGCGGGCTCAAAACTCATAATAAGTCCAACACTTAGTCATGTTTACCTTTGCATACTTGCGGACTCACAAACTTACAGACTCACAAACTCATAATAAGTCCAACACTTAGT
>JZKD02S2233884.1:186151-196670 GCA_000966675.3 Picea glauca
TATATATATATATATGGGGACATAGTGTGAAAGAGGGAATTATCATAATTTTGGATGGATTATTCCTTAACGAAGGAAACTATGAATGGTATCAGATGGCACTAGACTGTAATGAGGAACATGTACTTGCACTAGTTAACTTGGGATCTAGATTAAAAAAGCGGGTTGTCATGCTTGTTTGATTGAAGAACTAGGTTGTTAGGCCCATGGAACGAACGATGCGGGTTATCAGGCCCATGAAAATTCTCTCCAGGTGAGAGAACTTCTAGGAATTGATTTCCCAAGGTGCCAAATGGAAACTATAGGTCTCTAAGACTTCATGTCCAATATTTTTTTGAATCCTTGGAAGGGAAGTGGGGTAGCCGAAGGACTGTCGAGAAGAAATGGGGCACACTTCCTGGGGCGAGACAAGAATGTGGGGAATGAGAGACTGTAGGTTGTTAGTTTGAGTAGGAACCTGTATCTGAGTTTATATGTTATTTAAGAGACCTTATCCTGGGTTAGAAACCCTTTTCCCTCATGGAATTTATCCCTAGCTCAGGGGTGACCCACTGTTAAGAGTTATGAGCAGTGTGGTCTAAGGCTGGGAGGAGCATGAAAGGTCTACATGAAGTTGGTGTTTATTTCCTGAGATAAGTGTCATTCATGTGCTTATTTCAATTACTTTGTGTGTGCAATTATGATTTTTCTTCCATGGAATCTCTTTTGTTTAAATTCTATATATGGATTGTTAATGTTGCATGCATGCTATTATAAATTCCGCTTAAATCTGTTTAGATGCAAAATTCATTATTTAATGTAATGGTAACAAAATTGTAATTCTATGTGGCATGGCCAGCTCGGGGATGTGAACATTACATGAAATTTTTTTCTGAGTCCCTAATAATGGGAATGTTAAAATCAAATGTATTAGAGCTCAAAAATGTTTAAGTGGCATATCCCAGTGGGTGGTTGGGTATGTTACACGTATAATACATGTTTAAAATACTTCACACGATTAATTTATTGACAATTAAATTGACTCCTAGACCAACTAAAAAGGAACTAAGTCTATAGTTATTAATTCCTTGCAGGGAGGCATTATCCCCAGTCAGAGTCGAATGTTGTAACTAAATATAGATAATAAATGTTTCTTAATAATATTAAAAAAAAAAAAAAGTGTTTCCAAATTAAAGTACCTTTATTTATCTTTTCCTTTTATATAATCTTAGAATAAACTTATTTTTTTATATATAAATATAATAATGTTTAATTATATAATACATTAGGTGCTTATAAGTTTAAATATAAAAATTAAAAATAGACAAGCTCTTGGATCCAACGGTCGTAAATAAATAAGATTGAAGGTACTGATTAATTTCGAAGGAAAACAATTCAAATTTAGCTGTAAGAAGAGTCTTGAACCCAAACCACTTTCCACGCACATGAATAAACAAATTTTATATCAGGGTTTTTTCGAAGTATGAAAAATCACCCAAAATGAGCTCGAAACTACCTGGTACCATGGAAACCATTTTCATACAAGTTGGTAGTTAGACTCATTTAAATAATGTCAGACACAAGATCAACAAGAGCTAATATTTGGTTGACACATTATCTAGAATTTATTAAATCCCATAACGAAATTAGAAATAGCCATCACCCCACATTATTACTAACTTTCATTTAAACAAAGGACACAAGAGCTCTGGTTTTCTAAAGGTTTTTTCCACCAGTCTGCAACTAAAGTGGAAACTTGTCAAGTAAATATGAACCTATATGCCCGGGTAAATAAAGAAAAACCTAGCTCTAAATTGACTTAAAGAATCCTCCCTTAAAAAAGAATTTGATAATTATTTTTCAACAAACATAATTTGAATCTTGAATGGCTCCTAGGAAAATAACCAATGCTTCCCATCAACAAACAATTTAAAACCCATTTTTTAAACACTTGTTTATAAAAACAATTGATCACCTTGATTTTCCTCTCTTTGGAATAAAAATAAAATGATATCAAAAGGATAAATTTGTGTATTCGCATCAACTCATGGTGTATCCCTCAGTCTCATCTTCATCCTTCATTTTATGGAATAAAAAATCGAGTATGTATGCCCGAGATACTCACAGTTTTGTCCAATCACTCACCTTGAATAATTGATGAGTAATTTATTCTAATTGTTACACCCCTCTTCCCCTCTTCTTCCATGTGAAACAATCCCTTTTTCATCTTACATTCCCTTTCACCTCCTTGAACACTTAGATTATTTTATGATTCCCTTTCCTCTCCATCTCCATGCTTATCCATTTTTTACAAATTTCTCTATTATTCCTTTGCTCCTCTCTTCTAATCCCATACTTAGTCATTTTTCACTCCAGGATATGTGGGAATCCATTCCACTTCTCCACTCCCCTTCCAACTCCTCCCAATCCCCATATCCCATTCCCATTCCTCCTTATGCTCATCTTCCTTCCCCAGACTCCACTCCCCTTCCCACTCCTCTCAATATGCATCTTCCTTCACCACCACAATCATTCTCTCCTTCCCCACCAAACTCCACTCTCGATCCCCATCTTCCTTCACCGTGGGACTCCATTCCCAATCCCCATATTCCTTCCTTGTCCTATTCTCCCATATTTAGTATATTTTCCAAAGTCTCATTCTTATTCAATATTTATCCTGTTACATTGAGACACATGAAAGGTGACTGGGTATCCTATTACATCGATACACATGTTAGGTTTCATGGTGATGATTGGATAGTGATTGGGCGACCAAAATATTACCAAGGCATGAATGTTTCTAAGGAACAAAATCTACACTAAGGTTTCCATAAGTTCCTATATTTCACACATGAATGGTGAGAGAAGAATTTTCATTATAAAAACTATTTTTTTCCCCTTCCCAATTGACTGTGGGACTAATAAAGGTGGAATCAAATCAAAGGATAAGATTTACCCATGAACCAAATCAATGAATGCTAAGCCGCAAACTTTCTGAGCTCACATCTTGAGTTCCCGGTGTTCGTTTTGGTTAAACAAGATCTTGTTGAAAATTCTATTTGACAAGGAAGGAAATGGTATAGGTTTAAATGGCTTAATTTTTCCATTATATTTCCATAAATTAAAATAACATTCAACTCTCTTTTCACGACTACCTAGGAAATCTATTTGGAACCTCAACTTCTTGAGGCTATAAGTTGAGATACGTGCCTCCAAATTTCACTCAAGATGGTTCGTTAGAAATATGTAACAACAAATATTTATTTCTATAATGATTTTCATGGACAAGAAGTCACTTATAATGCTTGGAAAATTAAAAGACAATCCGATTTTTTCAAATAGTAAAATTCAAGTTTTGGAAGTAAAAATTTATTAAATACATTTTATAAAAGGATGAAATGTGTCCCACTTGGAGGCACAAATTTCAATGTCCTAAATTCATTAATGAGTATTCAATAAAGAATTAATTAAAATTATTTACTCTTTATTCCAAAAATAAGAATCATGTGGGAAACTTCTAGAAGAACAAAAACCCTAACTACTAGGGAAAATCATTTCAAATAAGCATTGGGAGCAAATTTAAAAGGAGGAGAGCACCATCAAAGAAGAGGTTGGATTATCAGAATAGTAGTGTTCATCCTTCAATACACAAATGAATTTCGCATATACAAATACTTATCTCCATTTTCTTTCTTCTTCTTCTACTACATGATTTCTCTTAGGGATTTGTGTTTGAATGTCAGAGACTGAGCATAAGTCTGAGTTTTTGTGTGTTTTTCTTTTATTTTTCTATTCCTCTGCCTAAAATATCAATAGGATTATTTTACAACCATATATATGAATGATAAATGTAAGACAAGGTTGTCAAATTGATTCATGGATATTTAGTTCTTGCATTTGGTAGGCTTTATTTCCGAGCACTAGTAAATTGGTTACTAAAATGCTTTCTAATGTGAAGTATATTTTATGTATTGAAATCACTATAGAACTACTTGTTGGGTAGGTGCTATATTATTTGCATGTGTGTGTCAGGGTGTGTCATATTTGACGACTGAATTATTTATGTTGTGTTCCCTGGGTGATTTCATATGGGGGCCCAGGATTGGCCCCACCTGGTTATGTGGAGTGTTTGGGGAAGCGCCCCAAATTGTTTTTGGCCGGTTTTTCCATTTTATCATTTTCACTATTTTTAGTGGTTTTCTAAATTAATCCTTGATTAAGGGATAAAATATTGTATATATTGTATTGTGAATGATGAATTATACAATGAATATTTCAGGGGTGCAACACCAAGGAAGGCTGGTTTTCTCCTGGTTAAGAGTTTTCGTGGTAAATCTCTATGTACTATGTGTATGAGCCATTGATTATTTTGTTTTTGCTTAGAATTTGTATGCACTTCTTTACATCACATGTTTAAAACTTACATGTATCAAAGCACATTTTTGGATTTAGGGGGATGTTTTTTTTGCAAAGGATTTGGCTCGGTCTTTATTGATCAAGTTTATCCTGGGACTGTGATAAACCTGGGTTCAGTGAAAGCATTTTAGTGGTGTTTTGTGTGTTGAAATATAAACAAAAGAAATTCTAGAATTGATATTGAGAAGCTCAATGGTAAAAACTTTGAGCTATGAAAGATCAATATGGAGGACCTTCTTATAGACAAAAAAAAATGGATCATTGTGGATCCTGGTACATGACCTACTGGTACATAATCGTCCGTTACACAAAGTACTGGTGCACAAACTACTAGTACTCAATCTATTGGTATGTCGAAAGAAGATTGGGAGAATCTGGATATAAGAGAAAGGAGTACGATTTGAATCTACCTAGATGATTCATTTTTATTGAATTTTTCATGAGAATATACATCCAAGGAACTATGGGAAACTTTGGAGAATTTTTATTAGTCAAAATCCCTGGTAAACTAGTTGTTTCTTCGAAAGAATTTGTATCATCTTAGGATGGAAGACGAAGATTCTATGACAGAGCATCTAAATTCCTTCAATACTCTAGTAAGTCAACTTAGATCTGTAGATATTACGCTTGCAAAAGAAGATAAGTGTATTACTTTGTTATGTTCTTTGCTAGACTCTTGGCATAATCTAGTTGTATCAATTGGTATTACCACACAATATGCATTTGAAGTATGAGGATGTAGTTTCATCTTTTTTATCGGAATACATGAGGAATACAAGCATG
The DNA here is from genome assembly GCA_000966675.3 of Picea glauca. Taxonomy (NCBI): domain Eukaryota; kingdom Viridiplantae; phylum Streptophyta; class Pinopsida; order Pinales; family Pinaceae; genus Picea; species Picea glauca. Next base: position 191,330 of record JZKD02S2233884.1, read on the forward strand.
GATAGTCATAGCACATATGCTTTATTTGTAAGAGGTCATCCCTAATATAGGAATACAAAAAGGTCCTCGGGGGGTGGTGGTGGATATAAATCTAATGGAAGATCTAAATCCCTAGGAAAATCTTTGAGGGAATGTTGGAAATGTTGTAAACATGGGAATTATAAGAAAGATTTCAGATCTAAGAAAGTTTATAAACAACATAGATCTTATGATGCCTCTTCCACAACAACAAAAACCTCCACAGAAGAAGGAGGATATGTTTACATGGAAACTATAGGTACACATGCAAATCATGTTGTATGGTTGATCAAATCAGGTGCATCATTTCATATGACTCCTCATATGGAGTGGTTTAGTTAATATGAAAAGTATGATGGTGGTGATTTTTTCCTAGGATATGACTCAACAACCAAAATCATGGGACGTGGAAGGGATAAGTTGTTGCTAAATGATGAAAGGATTAGAACTCTCCCTAGAGTTCTACACACTCTATATCTATCTAGGAGACTAATATTTGTAAGTAATTTGGATGATGCAAGTGTGGATACTTTATTGGGAAAGGGAACTTGCAAGATGGTTAAAGGAGCAATGGTATTGAAGAGGGGAGTTCGATGTGGAACTATGTACAAGTTGTTTAGAAGAACTTATATTGGTGGGTGTAACAATTATGTTGTCCCTGAGAAGCGAAATAAATAAACAAGATATATATTATCCCTGGAAAGAATACCATGCATTGGCATAAAAGACTCGGAAATATTGGAGAAAAGGGCCTTTGAACACTACACGATAAAGGTATGGTTGAAGGCACATGTAATTTCACCTTGGATTTTGATTTTTGTGAACATTGCATATATGGTAAACATAATTGAGTAAGATTCCCATATAGTGCTACAAGAGAAAAATGGATCTTAGAGTTGATACAAAATGATATGTTTGGACCTGTTCCTATTCCATCACTAAGTAAATATGTGTATTATGTTTCATTCATAGATGATTTCTCAAGGAACATGTAATTATTTTCTTAGGAATAAATATGAGGTATTTGATAAATTTAAAGAGTGTAAGGTCTGGTAGAAAATTAGACATAGAAGAAACAAAAGGTGTTGAGGATAGATGCTGGTGGAGAATTTCATGGGAATTAATCCAAAGAGTTCCATAAGAAGTGCGATATAGCAAGGAAAAATAATACTCCCTAGACTCCTCAATAGAATGGGGTTGTAGAAAGGATGAATAGGATGATGGAAAAAACAAGGAGCATGCTGAGTGGTGCCGAGTTAGGATAATAATTCTAGGTAGAGGCAGTGGGTATTGCATGTTACCTAGAAAATAGATCACCCTCATCATCATTGGTGGAAAAAAATCCACATGAAGTATGGACTAGTAATAAACCCTCTCTTGAACATTTCAGAGTGTTTGGTTGTGATGCTTATGTATATGTTCCAAAAGAAAATAGGAGTAATTTGGATAATAAAGGAAAAAAGTGTATCTTTATTGGTTATATAGATGGTATGAAAGGTTGTAAGCTTTGGAACTCAGAAACCAAGAAGAATATTTATAGTCGAGATGGTTTTTTTAGAGAGGTTAAAGATGTTTCCAAACAATAATTCATACCAATGAAAGAAGAACCTCATAAAATAGAGTTTGAGCTAGATGATGAAAAATATGAATCAACGGAAGAATATAAATAATAATAAGAAGAACCTCATAGTCCAGTATTGAGGAGATCAATGAGGGAAACAAGGAAACCGAAAAGGTATAGTCCACCTAATTTCATGATATTTTTTATTTATATATTATTGATGATGATCCCATAACTGTCAGGGAAGTAGTAAATTAAGAGCATAGTAAAATCTGGAATAATGCCATGGTTGAGGAGATGGATGCCTTGGATAAGAATGAGGTATGCGATCTTGTTGATTTGTCAACTGGAATAAAGGACATTGCCAAAAAATGTGTTTTTAAGAAGAAGTTGAATGAAAAAGGCAAAGTTGAGAAATAAAAAACTTGGTTAGTAGAAAAATGTTACTCCTAGCTAGAGGGAATTGACTTTGGTGAAATTTTTTCTCCTATTTCCAAGTTAAATTCTATTAGATTTCTTTTATCTATTGTTTTTTATTTTGATTTTGAAGTAGTAAAATATGGATGTGAATACAACATTCCTACATGGGGATTTGGAAGAAGAAATATACATGAAGAAAACATAAAGTTTTTTTAGTGAAGGGAAAGAAAGAGTTGGTATGTAAGATATAGAAGTGACTATATGGTTTGAAGCAATCACCTAGGATGTGGTACCAAAACTTTGACACATACATCCTTGGAATGGGATTTGTGAGAAGCAGGGTTGATCATTGTGTATATTCCAAGCAGGTTGGTAATCACTTCATTTATGGAGTGTTGCATGTCAATGACATGTTGTTGGTAGGAAACAACTTGGATGTAATCAAGGAGGTGAAGTCACAACTATCCTCCAACTTTGACATGAAGGATCTCAGGGATGCTAACTACATTATGGGAATGGATATTAAAAGAGATCGAGAAAACAAGAAACTTTGGTTGAATCATAGAAAATATGTTGAGACAATATTACAAAGGTTTAATATGCAGAAAAGTAAACCAGTCAAGGTTCATATTCTTATAGGTGTAAAGTTATCTACAGATCAGTGTCCCAAGACACATGAAGAGGAAGAGGACATGTCCCATGTTCCATATTATAGTGTAGTTGGAAAATTGATGTATGCAATGGTCTCTACTAAATTTGACATTACACATGTAGTGGGGGTTTTGAAGAGGTATATGTCAAAACCTAGGAAGGATAATTGGACAAGAGTAAAAAAGGTTTTCAGGTATTTGCATGGCACTTCTAGTTATGGATTATGCTACCAAGGAAGACCAAGATTGGAATTTTTTTTCAAAATATATGGTTTTGTTGAAGCATACTGGGTTGGAGATACGGATCATAGATCATCTACAAGTGGGTATGTGTTTAACGTATTTGCAGGAGCAATTAGTTGGATGAGAAAAAGATAGCTTGTAGTGGCACTCTCAACTACAAAAGTTGAATACATGGAAACCACTCATGTAAGAAAGGAAACAATATGGTTACAAATATTGTGTTCAGGTATTGGGTTGGTACAACAAGCCGTTATGTTAGATTATGGAAGTTAGAGTGCAATATTCCTAGAAAAGAACCCAACTTATCATTCAAAGACAAAGCATATTGATGTTCAGTATCACTTTGTGAGAGACATGGTTGAAGACAAGAAGGTGTTGCTGGAGAAGGTTGACACTTTGAATAATGTTTCAGATTCATTGACAAAGTCAATGAACTCTGATAATTTCTCCCGTTGTAGAGAAAAATGAGCAATTCTTCCCTAGATAGTTGACTTTGTAATCTTGCGACCCCTTGTATGCAATTAAAACAACAAGTGGGTGAATGTTGGGTAGGTGTTATATTATCTGCATGTGTGTGGGGTGTGTGTTATATTTGAAAATTTTATTCTTTGTTTCCTATGTGTTGGACACTTTCCTATGGGGGGCCTAGGGGGTTTCAGGTTTGTCCCCCCTTGGTTACATGGAGCGTTCAGGGTGGCGCCCTGAAAATTGTTTTTGTTGTGTTTTTTTCTATTTTAGCATTTTTCTCTATTTTTCACTATTAAGAGTAGTTTTCTAAATTAATCCCAGATTAATGGATTATGGTTCTGGCAGTTGAGGAATGCCTAAAACATTGTGTATATATATTGTATTTTGAATGGTGAAATTAATAGAATTAAGAGTTGAGAGGTGCGACACCAAGGAAGGCTAGTTTTCACGCGATTAAGGGTTTCTGGTGTAAATCGCTATGTACTATGTGTATGAGCCATTGATTAATTTATGTTTTGCTTGGAATCGATATGCATTTCTTTACTTCACATGTTTAAAACTTACACTATTTCGGGGCATAAATTTAATGATTTCTTAGACTTTGAGATCTTTGAGTATTATAGTTTTGGAGTGTTCTCATCATATTCCTTTTCAATTTTAAATGCAATACTCACCTAATGTTCTATGAAGTGATCAACACCATTTCACTCTTTTTATTATGAAGAAATATGGTTGTATTTTATGATTTCATGTGTTTTAGAGGGATGTTATAATGAAGCTAAACATTTTTTTTTTTTTGATATTGAAGACTTTCTTTATCTTTTTACTAATAAGAAGTTGTTGGGTCCATTTCCAGGAAAATGTTGCACTCAAGGAGAAATATTATTATAAATAAATTATTCATATAAAAACTAAAGCAATAAGGATTTGAGATTTGTTTTTTAGAATTATCCCATTTGATAGTCCAGTCCAAGAACATCAACAACATCTTTTAGAAAAATAAAGCAGTACCACCTCTTTAAAAACAAAGGGGGATTATATCCTCATGAGGTTGACTCAAAGACCATGAAAAACTCTTTAAGATCAACATTTTTGGTGACCACACTAGGGAGTAATTTATTTTCAAGGTATATGAGCATTTTATTTAGATTTGATTGAGGAACCAGAGTCTCCATGGTTCAAAGTTTCGAAAACAACATTCAAGAAGACTGCTACTTGTTCTAGATGCACGGGTGTTATAAAAATATTATTTAGAGATATTTTAATGACCTTGAAGATAATATTTCTATATTTTTGGTCACAAGTCAGATATAAAAATATTTTAAGAGCCAAGAACCATCAAATGTTCATGATGATGAACTCTCCATTGAAATAACTCTTGAATGCCTTGGTAACTCCATTGGAAGATTCCATAATCTCAAGAAAATACTCATGGAAACTCCACTAAAGAATTTTTTGCATGTCATGATGATCCCTTACCTTCTCTACCAAGCTAATCAATGTAATTTCAATATGAAACAAAAAAGGAGAGGTACCCAAATAAGGAAGTGGATACATAGAATCCCTTTAAATATGTAAGGAGTATATTATCAAATTCCATACATTTCTATTGAAAAATATCCAACATTCTTTGGGAATACTTCAGATGATGCAAAGCAACATTTATTTAAATTCAAAATCACATGTGATGTTTTCAATATCTTTGAATATAATATTACATGTCAATTATTTGTGCAAACTCTGCATGGGAATGCTCGTGAATGGTTCTTTACATTGTTTCTCGGGACCATTACTAGTTGGGATGTGTTGGAAACTTTATTTGTTGAAAAGTACATCCCAAGAGTGCACCCATATTCCCTTTATGGTGTTATCAATGTTTCTTCCCATCATCTCCAATGTGGATGCAAGACAATGAAGTGAATGATTTGAAAGAAAAATATAATCAAAGACTGGAATTTTTATTTTGAATCAAGTCATATTG
>JZKD02S2233884.1:214136-243942 GCA_000966675.3 Picea glauca
CGAGACAGTATTCGGCGAATTCTTCACATCACATTGGGCCACTTGGGACTCAACACAAATAATGAAACAGAACTATGGAGTCTCATCAAGGGGGTCAAATTGGAAATCTGTCACAACACAAACCAACTCATTATGGAAGGGGACTCCCAGGTGATAATCTCATTGGTTTCAAAAATCATCCATGGCTCCAGGCCATCAAAAGTCTCCCCAAGTTGGAGGCTTCTAGGCCTTCTTGAAGAATTCATATCCCTCCTGCGACCCTCCCTCACTCTCATCCCTTCCCACATGAAAAGTGAGACTAATAAGGTAGAAGATCGCATGGCTAATGAAGGGGTCGTCTCAAAGGAGGAGATGATTCAAATGGATGTTTGAATCTCCCCAGCTCCCTCGTTGTTTCTCTAGTGCATGGAAATCGGTCAACATGATTTCCCTCTCCTGGATGGGGTTCCATGTCACTAGCACGCAAATCCTAGTATTAAAAGAGCCTGCGAGGGCCCACACTCTCATTTCTCATAGGGAGGGAAACATTCAAGGCACTTTAGAACAAGTTTGACAACTCCCTCGTGTAGGTTTAATGGTGTCTTCAGTGCACCATGGATGGTGGATGACGATGGGTAAGGGAGGCATGTGTAAGGTCATTTCATCTCTTTTTTTGCCTCTCCACTTCCTCCGGGTATGTTATGGTTCCTCCCACTCGGCTGAGCTATCGCATTATGGCTTTTCTCCTCTCGTTCTCCCTGCTTTGTTAATTATCAAGCCGCTTACAATCTGGTTTTTTTCCACCACCATGCCATAGGATCATGGTAAACCTAAGAGAGTGCCTTCCTGGTGCAACTATCCTTTCAGGAAATTTCGAATTCACAGGCTCGCCTAGTCTTCTTCTACCTCTCTGATTTGTTGGGATGGGGAGAAAATTATACCTCCAATGGCCATTGTAGAGGAGGTGATTCCAGAAGAGCCATATTGTTCCACCAGATTCCCTCCTGTACATAGTTCCATACGCCCATTACCTTCCTAGCACCAGTCACTCCATCGCTGCAACATATTGCACCTCGAACTAGTAGACTTGCATAATTTGGGAATAGATTTTATCGGTCGACTACCCAATAGAGCCTCCACCACCCTTCTCATCTCAAGACCGAGAATCACACTCCACTTGTATCCTCACGCCAGAGCATATGGAACTCATATTTGAGATGCGCATGGACATGCAGGAACATCTTCACATGCATACCTTGCTTAGCAACTGACTCAAAATTCTTTATGGAGCGCTCTCGAGCTCACAGAGCCAACAACGGTGCCCAACTTATGTGCAACTGTATGTCTTCACTCTTCATGGTGGAACTCATGACCACATATGTTTCAATGGTTCTTTTGATGATTATTCCTTTCCTTTTAGCTTTATTCACTATTTTTGAAAGTATACAATATAATTTCCATAGTCTTTTTCATAATTCTCTTTGCATGCTCAGACAGTTTAGACACTACATTCCCCTTCCACCTGCTCTGGTTTCCAATTGTTTAGCAAAACAGGTGGTGGTTGTTTGTCATGATACAGCTAGAACATAAGGTTTCCATCTGTTCCTATTTCCACTTGTCTAGCGGAATAGGTGGAAGACCTCCAGACATGGCTCTATGATGTAGGATTACAACATATTTTTGAGGAATTAAATCTTTTTATTTACAAAAAAAAAATGAATAAACTATATGATCATTTTTTTTCATATTAGATAAAAGATTTATATTAAGACAATACTTGTTATATTTTTTTATCAATCTTCCTTCATTGTATACTTAATAATTAATTATAATTGATACCAAGTGTTCCATGCTTCTGCATTCCCTTGAAGAGTTACATTTCAATAAGTACCAAGAGTCATGTGTATGCATACCCAAGAATCCAATTTTCTTGGTGGTGGAAATGGTGCAACTATTGAGACATCGTTAACTAAACCTTTGTCACCCTTGTTGAGAGAATAATGGTCACTAATATTGTTATCACCTTATTGTGTGCCTCTAAGACAAACCTCATGAGTGATGAAATCCATGACCTACCCTCACGACAATGTGAAACCTCTTAGTAAAAGTGCCCCTCACTTTTCAACCCTGATCATGGAAAAAGAGTGCTAGTAGGTGGAAACAAAAATGTCATTCTCGCTCCCCTAATGGTGCCCTATACACTTATTTACAATCCCACTACCCATATGTGGACCGACCAACAAGCATGTTCCCTATGTATACACACACTACAATCAACTCATCAAGTAATTCCATAATCCAAATTAGAGAATAAAATTAATCATATAACATGTTATGGTACCCTAACTCAATCCAAAGAACAATATTATATTGACATAATCCCACGTCCATGTATTCTCATGGTTTCATGTCACACTAGAAAAATTGTTAGTAGCATTTGCAATCTATTATATCCAATATTTTCATTTTAGCGTGTCAAAACCATGTAAATGAACAACATCATTTACATCATATCAATGTACATATAATTCATCTGTGTTATCATATAAACATTTTAAATGAACCCATTAAAAATCATAACTTTAAAAAACTAATCAAATAATTTAAAAGTTTGAGTTCTATCATCAAAATACCAGTCAATGAACTAGGTCATTTATAAACAAATGCCCTCAAATAATAAGATCAAGTTTGTCAAACAAGTAGGAACAAATGGGGCACTACACCTATGTACCTTACAATAAATTCTTGGGATCCTTAAAAATAGCAAGGGTCAAAGTTATAAACTCATTTCCCCATGTGCGAACAATCAATACACTATGGGCCCACTCTTTCTACTCTATAACTAGTTTTGTATCCCTATGACAGACACTCAACTATGACTACACTAAAGAAAACTCGTGAATCATCATACATTGAGAATCTCCCCAAAACTATAGCAATTGTTGTAGGTTGTCTCTCTCCATCTAATAATTACATGTTGTGTTATAATTTACATGGATATACTAACACAAATTAATGCCCCATCATACTATGTAAAACAATGGGTAAGATCATGCCTAATTAATATCACATCATTGTGTTTTTTCCAAAGAAAATAAAGAAATTCAAGTTTCACAAGTAGTTAGGCCGAGGAAAATTATATAACCCATGGTAATTTTATCTTATAAGATATTTTCTCTCCATGAAATGGAGGTTGGAATATATTTTTGATAGCAAGCCTCCTCTCAAGCCCATGTAGATGTGGCTAAAATGAAAAACTAAAAAACATGCTTCAAATTCTTAGAATGACTGTACTATGGACAATTTAATTTTAGAACTCTTGAACATAGAATTATTTTTCTATCCAATAATCCCTTATTATCATAAATTAGGTAAATATTTATTTCTTAGGTTCTAGGATTGACTTCCATAGGACTATGAACCTAAAAAGGAAAGTCTTCTACTTCCTTTTAATTCTCCTTGGGAAATTCAATCATACATCTATAATTAGTCATGAGAAAAGCCATTTTTATACTATTTCATGCTTTCATTTTGTGAAGGTGGTAGCATTCCCCCACTTCAAGTCCATCCACCAATATATTGGGCCATGTAGACCCAACTTAAGCATAAACTCATCCAAAATCACATATTGAATTCATTCCACCACAAATTTATTCATATGGCATAGTTCAAACTTTTTTATAATCTCTAGCCAAGGTATCCAAGAGTGAGTCTAACCATTACAAGGGTCAATGGCCAAATGCAATCCCCTTTGAAAAAAATATTGATTAAATAACTAGGTCATCTCAACCAATGGTTTTCCTTCAATCAATAGAAGAGGAGACCACCATAATATATGGCCATTCATAGGATTATCCTAAGGGAAGGCTCCCTTTATAAAAGGAATGGTTTTACTACCTCCCATGTTTTCCATATGTTTTGAAGCATGAATGTCCCAATGATATTTACCCAAGCTAGGTTAATCATAATTATGTGTAAAGAGAGCCTCTTCCACCCCTACTTGACCAACAATACCACTTTATTGATTATGTGCCACAACAACACCTTCCAAGCTTCATTTCCTAATATGTGATGCAGGAGCATCTCCCATGTCAAGCGAGCCAGCGCAGAAGACAATGGACAGCTAGACAAGAGCCAGCAAAATTTTTGAAAATCTCTTGGATTGATGTGCCATCTTAAATGAAGTCATTTAAGAAGAGACACACTTGTGTAATGTAATCAGACCTTGAGTGTCCCGCTCTCGTCTGAAGCAGATAGAGGCATTTATGTTGAGATGAAATAGGTAGGTAGAATTAAATATTAGATTAGACAGTTTTAGAAAGAAAGAGGGAAATGGGATATAGACACCCTCATTGTGTATTGTAACATTAGCATGACTACAGAGGAAGAAGAGAAGTAGAGAGCTGTGTAGCAAACTCCATGTACAGAAGTTCTGAATTTATATAAAGAAAGCTGTGATTCAGACTCATGGTGTTTTACTTATTCTCTGTGTATTGATGTTATGCTCATGAATGGTTTATTCTTTCTGTCATGCAATTTCTTTTATGCTATGTATGAATGATTTCTTGTTGAGTGTTTGAAATCTGAGAGAGAAAGAGTAAGAGGAATGAGTTTCAATTGTTTCTCTATCTGAGCAAGGGATTCCTACAAGGAGTGCAGTTGAAGTCGTCTGCAAGGAGTGCGTAGACGAAGGGCTCAGGTAGTTTAACTCTTGCTCTCGTTCACCCAAGGTGCATTTGGGCACAGGATCCGTGCAAGGAGTACGTAGGCCGAGTGAGGTCTCAGGGTTGCGAACCTGAGCAAAAATATTGAAAGACTGTTGTTGCAGGTGTGCGCAGAGTCGAAGGTTCTCAGATATTTGAAAGTATCTGAAGGTTTCCGCAAGGAGTGCGTGCAAGGACCCTCTTTGAAAATCGAAGTTGTGACAAGCTCTGGAGGAGTAAGGCCTTTGAAAACATTTAGGGACATTAGAAGTTTGTAGTGCAAGCGGATAAGTCCAGGGAGGAGTTCTTGGTTTTCCTTCGTAGAAATCATCAAAGGGAAGAAATCGATGGTCAAGAATATGTGGGGAGGATTAGCGAAACCCTGCCAGCCGTCATATCTGCCCGGGAAGTGAGGGGGTTACAGTTGCATCCGGAGTTCAAGCTCAGGAGATTGTGGGTCGCCGGATCTGCACATAGATACCCGTCAGCCGTTGGATTGACCGGGCGTTGCACGAAGGTTAAGCTCATGGATGGGAGGAGGAAAGTTCCGACGACAGGTGTGGTCATCGGGGATCAGCATTTCGTGAGTTCTAGAGGCAAGGAAAACTTGCATTTCAAGATCGCGAAGTCTGACTGTCCGAAAACAAAGGAGAGCTCCGTGTGGGACCTAGCTGACATCATCTCGTCAGAATGAGGCATCGAGAATTTGAGGTTGCAGAGACCCTGAGAGAAAATCAGGGCTGTTCATCTCTAGAGGACGCATGGTGACAATCGAGTCTATCGGGGAAAATCCCGACAGGGAAGCCAAATCGGCATATCGGGATTCGGTGTTTCGCGAATCCTGAAGACAAGGCAACCAGGGCGTTTGAAATCGTGAATCACGAAATAGCGAGGATCAACGAGGACCGTCCATCCTTGAGGATGCGTGGCTGAGATCGAAGCCTTCAGGAAATTCCCTGAAAGGAAAAGTCAATTGTCGGGAAATTGAGAGTCGGGAAATCGGGGATCTCGTGGACAAGAGGCTCAATACATATTGACACTCGAAACCCTGAATCCCGATAAGAGATAGGGTTGTGTTCACATAAGGCAGGGTCGTGTGGACTGGGAGCATAGCCAGGAGGGATGAAGCAAAAAGGAAGTGCATCAGGTTATCAGAGATCGGGGCTTTGAGGAAGCAAGTGTTGGTGACATCGGGGATTGGAAAACCCCGAAACCCGATTGTTATTTTCTATTGAGAATGGAGAAGCGCTCAGGCCTAAGGGCTGTAATGAGCAGGACAGACCTGTGGGTCAAATCTTAACAAGGATTTTAGGGGAGAATCAAAGGGCCACTCTGGCTCGAGGGTGATTTAGAACGTTCCTTAAGATCGGGAGGTTAGGCGTGGGACCTGCTGAGGTAGGTGCCTGGGGTGTCACCGTCAAGTGGTATCAGAGCACATAAAAGTTTCTTTGCTTTCTGTAGCAGGGAAAAGGAAGATTCACCATGCCGCCGAGGAGAAGAGATAAACAATCACCTGATCCAGAGGAGGAAATGGAAACGCCCAGAGGAAGGGGTAGAGAGGTACAGAATCCATAGGTAGAAAGAGATCTGCATAACATACGCGCCAGACTTGTGGACATGGAGATAAGACAAAGGTGCACAGTTGATGTAGGAGATATCAGTGAGTCCAAAAATGAAGATGATGCTGGACATGGAGAAGAAGAAGTCACAGCAGAAGATGCAGCAAATGAACGCTTACTTAAAGCTATTGCAAGAATGGGTGCAAAGGCAAATATGGACATTCCAGTTTATGAGGGAAATCTGGATGTAGAAGAGCTTCTAGACTAGATTAGAGCTATGGACACCTATTTTGACTATGAATATATCGAAGAGGAAAAGAAGGTCAGGCATGCCGTCACGAGATTAAAAGGACATGCAGCCTTGTGGTGGGATGAACTACAAGTGGATAGGCATTGCCAAGGCAAGCAAAAAATTAAGAGCTGGGACAGGATGATTGCGAAGATGAAGGAAAAATTCATTCCCAGGGACTATCAAATTTCTATGTTCAGGAGGATGTAGAACCTGAGAAAGAAGTTGATGTCAGTGAAGGAATATACTGAAGAGTTTTACAGGTTGAATATTAGGGCAGGTCATCGCGAAAGTAATGACGAAAAAGTGGCCAGGTATATGAATGGCCTGAGATATGAGATTCAGGATAAGATGAGTATGGTGACCATCAGAATGGTGGAATATGCTTATCAGATGGCTCTGACAGCTGAAGACAAGCTGAGCCGAAAGGAGAGTCAGAGGGGCAGAGGCAGAAGTCAGCCCAGAGGCAAATCAGTTGCCCAGGAAAGAACCCAAAAGCCCAGGGACGACTGGAAGAAACCCCAGATATGGATAGAGAGAGGTGCAAGCTCACAGTGAGGGCAGCGATATGTTGAACAAAGAGGGAAGCATAATGAGCAGAGAGGAGATTATACTGACAACAACACTTTTCCTCGTACTAGAGGTATAGGAAGAGGAAGAGGTGGAGTAATAACATGCTTCACATGTGGAAAGAATGGGCACGAGTCATTCGAGTGTCCAGAGAAAAAGAAAGAAACTGGAGAAACTCACATCGCTGAGGCACAGAGGCGAGATGTTGAGGCAGAAGACACTGAAGGTGGAATATCGCTTATGATGCAAAAAGTTCTTTTGACACCCGAAAAAGAGGTGGAAAGTTCAGTCCAAAGGACTAGACTTTTCAGGACTGCTTGCAATACCAAGGATTGGGTATGCAAGGTCATTGTAGACAGCGGTAGCATGGACAATATCGTTTCAACGGAGATGGTAGAGAAGCTGGAGCTGGAGATGACTGATCATCCAAGTCCATATAAAGTTTTGTGGCTACAAAAAGGACATCAGGTAAATGTCACCAAACAGTGTTTAGGTGAATTTAAGATAGGAGGATATAATGATAATATATTATGTGATGTCATTCCTATGGATGTTTGTCATCTATTGTTGGGTAGACCGTGGCAATATGATAGGAATGTGATTCATGATGGGCGAATGAACACATACACACTGGAGAAGAATGGGAGGACACACATGTTGCTTCCAATCAAGGATAAGGAGGTCAAACCGGAAGTAAGCAACACAATACTTCTCATGAGTGGGAAGGAACTTCTTACAGAGGTAAAGAAGAAGGAGGATCCACAGTTCATTGTGGTCAGAAAACCGAAAATTGTTCTGACTAGCACAAGAGTGGATGATTTACCAAAAGAAGTTCAGGAACTGCTGGAAGAGTTTACTAACATTGTAGTGGACGAATTACCTCGTTCGTTGCCACCAATCAGGAGTGTGAGTCATCACATTGATCTCATACCAGGAGCCAGTTTGCCAAATAAATCCACGTACAGATTGATGCCGCAAGAGAATGAAGAAGTTAAAAGGAAAGTCCAGGAGTCGTTGGACAAAGGTTTGGTCAGGGAGAGCTTGAGTCCATGTGATGTTCCAACAGTACTCAGTCCGAAGAAAGACGGAGGCTGGAGGATGTGTACTGATTCAAGGGTGATTAATAAGATAACTATCAGGTACAGATTCCCATTGCCAAGAATGGATGATTTGATGGATTGTTTAAGTGGAGCAAAAAAAATTTCAAAGATTGACTTGAAGAGCGCTTATCACCAGATTCACATGAGAGAAGGTGATGAATGGAAGACAGCATTCAAAACAAATGAAGGGTTGTATGAATGGCTTGTTATACCATTTGGCTTAACAAATGAGCCAAGTACCTTCATGAGGTTGATGAATGAAGTCCTGAGGGAGTTCATCGGGAAATTTGTCATTGTGTATTTGGATGACATACTGATTTACAGTAAAACAATGGCAGAGCATCTGAAGCATTTGGCTACTGTGATGCAGAAATTGCAGCAGGAGAAGTTGTTGATAAACATGAAGAAGTCCTCATTCATGAAGACAGAGCTCATTTATTTGGGATTTTTTATTTCGGCAAATGAGTTGAGAATGGAGCTAGATAAAGTGGAGGTAATCAATAATTGGCCATCACCAAGAAATATTTTCGAGGTGAGAAGTTTTCATGGATTAGCTAGTTTTTACCGAAAGTTCATCAGGAATTTTAGTCAAATTAGCGCAGCGATGATGGATACAGTGAGGAAAAGACACAAATATTTTCACTGAACTGAAGAGGCTGAAAAGAGTTTCAATTTTTTGAAGAGGAAGATTACGGAACAACTAGTTCTGGTGTTGCCGGATTTCCAGAAGACATTTCAGGTGAAATGCGATGCAAGCGGGTTTGCAATCGGGGCAGTCTTGAGTCAGGAAGACAAGACGATAGCGTACTTCAGCAAGAAGCTGAATGAAGAAAAGATGAAGTATTCCACATATGATAAGGAGTTTTATGCCATCATACAGGCACTGAAGAAGTGGAGGCATTATTTGCTCCCGAAAGAATTTATTCTATACAGTGACAACCATGCACTGCAGTTTGTGACTCAATAGGAGAAGTTGAATTAGAGGCACGTAAAATGGGTGGAATACATGCAAAATTTCACTTTTGTGATTAATCATATTTCAGGTACTGCTAACAAAGTTGTTGATGCTTTGAGCAGGAAGTGTTTTTTGTTGTAGGAGTTCAAGGTCAAAACATTGGGGTTTGATGATCTCAGGGACATGTATAGAGATGATCCAGATTTTTAGGAGGCATATGAAGCAACTGAGAATCCAGTTCTCAGAGACATAAGCCCATGGATAGAATACATGATCTAGGAAGGATTTTTGTTCAGAGGCAATCAACTATGCATTCCAAATTGCTCCATGAGGGAGAATCTGTTGAAGGAGAAACACAGTGGAGGATTGGCAGGGCATTTCGGTCATGAAAAAATGTTCGCAAAGCTGAGCGAATCATATTTTTGGCCGGGAATGCGAGAAGATGTCTAGATATTTGTATATAGATGTAGAATTTTCTAGCATTTGAAGGGGAGGAAGCAAAATGCAGGTTTCTATCAACCATTGCCCATACCAGAGAGGTTGTGGGATGAAATTAGCATGGATTTCATATTGGGGTTGCCAAGGACACAAAGAGGATTTGATTTGATCTTTGTGGTGGTGGATAGATTTTCCAAGATGGCACACTTTATCACATGTCATAAAACTAATGAAGCGACTCACATCGCAAACTTGTTCTTCAAAGAAGTCATTCGACTTCACGGCTTGCCAAGGAGCATAGTTTCGAACAGAGATACGAAATTCATAGGGCATTTTTGGAGGACCTTGTGGAAGAAGCTGGGAACTAACTTGTTATTTAGTTCGGCTTATCATCCTCAGACAGATGGACAGACAAAAGTGGTAAACAGAAGTCTGGGAGATTTGCTGAGAAGCTTGGTGACAGAGCACCACGGCAGTTGGGACAATATATTGTCGCAGGCAGAGTTTGCATATAATGACTCAGTGAATAGAAGTACATGACAGATTCCATTTCAGATTGTTTATGGCATACAGCCGAGGGGAATTTCTGAACTGAGGGATTCATAACAGAATGCAACTAGGAGTGCTAGTGCAGAAGAATTCACAGAGGCAATGAAGGAACTTCACAGCCAGGTGAAGGAGAGATTGCAGAATTCAAGCCAGGAGTATAAGCGGAGAGTAGATCAACACAGAAGACAACTTCAATTCGAAGTTGGTGACTTGATTTTGGCACATCTGAGAAAGGAAAGGTTCCCGAGAGGAACGTATAATAAGTTGAAGATGAAGAAAATCGGACCATGTAGGGTCTTGAGAAAATTTGGGGCGAATGCTTATGAGATTGAATTACCCGATGGGATCGGAATTTCTTCGATATTAAATATCTCATATTTGTACCCATACAAAGATGAGGAAGCAGGAACAAGTGATGAACAGTCAGAGATCCAATGGACAAAACAGATGCCAGTTGTAGAGATTCCACAAATGGAAAGCATACTAGACAAAAGAGTTCGCAAGAAGACCAGAAGGAAAGAATACTTCGAATATTTGGTCAAGTGGAAGGGCCATCCAGTTGAAGATGCCAACTGGGAGAATGAAGCAGAGATACAGAAGCATGGAAATAATGTGCAGGAGCTCATGGACAGGACCCCATGAAAGTTTTCAAGCGAGGGAGTATGATGCAGGAGAATCTCCCACGTCAAGCAGGCCAGCGCGGAAGACAATGGACAGCTGGACAAGCGCCAGCATAAATTTTGAAAATCTCTTGGATTGATGCGCCATATTAAATGAAGTCATTTAAGAAGATACACACTTGTGTAATGTAATCATACCTTGAGCGTCCCGCTCTCGTTTGAAGTAGATAGAGACATTTATGTTGAGATGAAATAGGTAGGTAGAATTAAATATTAGATTAGAAATTTTTAGAAAGAAAGAGGGAAACAGGATATAGACACCCTCATTGTGTATTGTAACATTAGCATGACTACAGAGGAAGAAGAGAAGCAGAGAGATGTGTAGCAGACTCCATGTACAGAAGTTCTGAATTTATATACAGAAAGTTGTGATTCAGACTCATGGTGTTTTACTTATTCTCTGTGTATTGATGTTATGCTCATGAATGGTTTATTCTTTCTGTCATGCAATTTCTTTTATGCTATGTATGAATGATTTCTTGTTGAGTGTTTGAAATCTGAGAGAGAAAGAGTAAGAGGAATGAGTTTCAATTGTTTCTCTATCTGAGCAAGGGATTCCTGCAAGGAGTGCAGTTGAAGTCATCCGCAAGGAGTGCGTAGACAAAGGGCTCGGGTAGTTTAACTCTTGCTCTCGTTCACCCAAAGTGCATTTGGGCACAGGAGCCGTGCAAGGAGTACGTAGGCCGAGTGAGGTCTCGGGGTTGCGAACCTGAGAAAAAATATCGAAAGACTGCTGCTGCAGGTGTGCGCAAAGTCGAAGGTTCTCAGATATTTGAAAGTATCTAAAGGTTGCCACAAGGAGTGCATGCAAGGACCCTCTTTGAAGCTCGAAGTTGTGAGAAGCTCTGGAGGAGTAAGGCCTTTGAAAACATTTAGGGACATTAGAAGTTTGTAGTGCAAGCGAATAATTCCAGGGAGGAGTTCTTGGTTTTCCTTTGTAGAAATCATCAAAGGGAAAAAATCGATGGTCAGGAATCTGTGGGGAGGATTAGTGAAACCCCACCAGCCGTCAGATATGCCAGAGAAGCGAGGGGGTTATAGTTGCATTCGGAGTTCATGTTCAGGAGATTGTGGGCTGCCGGATCTGCACATAGATACTCGTCAGCCGTTGGATTGACCGAGAGTTTCACAAAGGTTAATCTCGTGGATGGGAGGAGGAAAGTTCCGACGAAAGGTGTGTTCATGGGGAATTGGCATTTCGTGAGTTCTAGAGGTGAGGAAAACTCGCATTTTGAGATCGCGAAGTCTGACTTTCCGAAAACAAAGGAGAGGTCCGTGTGGGACCTAGCTGATGTCATCTCGTTAGAATGAGGCATCGAGGATTTGAGGTCGTAGAGACCCTGAGAGAAAATCAGGGCCATTCATCTCTAGAGGACGCGTGGTGAAAATCGAGTCTATCGGGGAAAATCCCGAGAGGGAAGCCAAATCGGCAATAACGAGATTCGACGTTTTGCGAATCCTGAAGACACGGCAACCGGGGTTTTTGAAATTGCGAATCGCGAAATAGCGAGGAGCAGCAAGGACCATCCATCCTTGAGGACGCGTGGCCGAGATCGAAGCCTTTGGCAAATTCCCTGAAAGGAAAAGTCAATTGTCGAGAAATAGAGAGTCGAGAAATTGGGGATCCCGTGGACAAGAGGCTCAATACATATTGACACTCGAAACCCCGAATCCTGATAAGAGATAGGATTTTGGTCACATAAGGTAGGGTCGTGTGGACTGAGAGCATAACCAGGAGGGATGAAGCAAAAATTAAGTGCATCAGGTTATCGGAGATCGGGGATTCGAGGAATCAAGTGTTGGTGACATCGGGGATTGGAAAACCTCGAAACCCGATCGTTATTTTCTTCTGAGAATGAAGAATCTCTCAGGCCTAAGGGCTGTAACGAGCAGGACAGACCTGTGGGTCAAATCTTAACAAGGATTCCAGGGGAGAATCAAAGGGCCACTCCAGGTCGAGGGTGATTTAGAATGATCCTTAAGACTAGGAGGTCAGGCGCAGAACCTGCTAAGGTAGGTGCCTGGGGTGTCGCTATCAATATGGGTCACACTTGTGCCTACGACTCATTGATCTCAAGTTATACAACACAACTCCCAACTACCTCTGTGAAATCCTTTACCTTGGATAACATTATCCCAAAGTAAATTCCAAATGGATTTTTGCAAACACTAGTATTCCAACTATGAGGGAACCTAACAAGATGAAAAACAGAAACATGGTTGTTAAAATATTGGCGTATATATGGAAATTTAGCTGTTAGGGTCAACTAGGATTTGGTAATCCATTTCTCAATTTTCTTTCAATCCTCTACATGGAAACCTTACTAATCTATTTAAGTAAGGCCTATAAGGTAAAGGGGATAACAAAGAATTTAATAGTTGTTTTGGATGGATCCAATCCCAATTTGGGTTGGCCAACCATTTTTTCTTAGATGTTCGCTCTTCTTATAGAATGGGGTTTTCTACCAAGAAATTTCATAGTGTCATCCCAAGGAAACTACTCCTTAAGGATATTCAGGAAAGATTCATCAACAAAATTTCAATTGACCATTTTTCTTGAGTCTAACTTAGGGAGGGGAATCCATTTAGGCATTCCTAGGGTTACCTTCTATCTAAAAAATTATCTAAGTTCCTATACAATGAACACATATAGGATGAGTGTACAACTTAATCAAATGGACTGATAAAATTCTAGTTCCCCAAGTTTCCATTCATTAATGAAAAGAGTGGTTAAGGCTATTGTAAACAATGTTTTTATATACCAGAGGAAAATTGCACCATAACTAAGGGATTTAAGGGTTGAAAGTACAAATATCCATTCCAACAAATCATAATACTTTTCAAAATCAATTTTAATGAATATGGTGTCTAGACCATAGGCTAGTTCATTTTCCATCCTTTCCCAAACACAAATAATGTAGTCTAGAATGAAGCACTCCAAATGAATAAAAATTTATTCGGCTACACAAAATTAGGCAAGAAACGATTCATTCATGAGGCCAAGGCATTGGATAGGATCTTGTATGAGGTATTAAAAAAGGTAATCAACCTTGAGTTGGTGATTATCTCAAGCTCAACCCCTTTGGGGATGAATTTGTTAAAACCTTGATTAATATATGCTCCCAAGTATCCCTTGATCAAATATTCATTTTATACCTACAGAGGGAAAGTAATGAATTCATATATAACCTTGTAGAATTTGTAGATGAATCCATCAATACAAATTTATTTCTCATAAGGAAGGGAAATTATCAATCCATCCAAGCTAAGGCCTAGTCATATGTCCTTTTAGCTTCAAGAAAATTTGATGGGAATTACATCTATACATTTCTGCATTGAGCACTTTCCTTCCTCTAACTAATTTTTTCTTTGTAAGATAGCCTTGTAATGGGTGTCAAAGTTTCATCCAATTTACTCCTATTTAATGATCTTCCTTTCCATAACTTTGAGGGATCACAAATTATTCCCAACCTATTATATGGATAAGAATTTGAGGAAAGGCTCCATAGGAATATCTTGTGTCTAAATATAATGAAACATGGCTAAGATATTATATCCCATGTCTCTATTATTCTTATTCACACTAAAAAAGTAGCATAGCTTGGGTGCTTGAGATTACTTCTCTAGAACAAAGGGATTACATTGTGTCTCTTGTGAGACCTCCCTGTATTCATTTTTCATAGTCTTATTTTGGTTGTAGTGGATGGTAGAAATTTGTTATCCATAGCCTCACATAAATTCCATGGTGTAGGAAATGGAAATATCCCACCACAAGATCCAACCTACCACCCCACAAGGTCAAGGAAGAACATTCTAAATTATTTTCAGACAACCAATGTAGCTTAAACTCTACAGGTGAGAAGTATTCATAATATAACATTGCATACACATTCTCTACCCTCGCCCCTATTTTATATAAAACCATATTGGGCAGTGGTTCAAGGTTGTAATAAGCATGCACACTAATTATCTATTAGAGACATCAAAATAGAAGGATAGTTTTTCAAACAATGTGGATAGGTGTAGCTTCTATAAAATTATTCCCCACCCTTAGTGGAATTCATTTCAAATAAACCAAAACTAAATTGATTCATATTAATGATATATGTTTGGGTCATACTTCCCATGTTTGGGTTGAAGGGAGAACTCATCTTATTTTTCCCTACACAATGTTTTTACTAGAAGGGTACCCTAAAACATATTTGGGGTCAAAATTTGCAATCATACCTCACAACCCCTTCAAGTTGTCATACACATTGAGAGCTTTCCAAAGGTTCAAAAATCAGCTCAATTTGAGCTCATATGCATAAGTTATGCTTCTTTCAAGTTGACTTATCCAAATAACCACCATGGTACCAAGTGGATGCCAAGTTAGCCCCCATTACTCACACATGTGGGGATTGTCACATGTTGAATTTCAATAAGATTCTATAGGTTCCAAAATCCTGGCATTAATTAAGGGTTGAGGCATGCAAAAAACCTAAAACTAACCCTATATGGGTATCGAGATATGTTAAATATTGGGCCACTAGGAAGAGAAGGGGTTCCATTATTTTAGTGTTGTACTTGTTCCATAATTGAACAGAGCATCTAGGAGTGGGATTTGAGAGCATAATATAGGAGGGAGAAGATTATGTAACTTCCATTTAGGCAAAAATGTTAAAGGAAACTACATAGAGAATCCCCCTTTCTTTGTACTTTCATTTTATAACTAAATAAGAGATAGAAGAACATAGGCCTCACCTTCTAGATGGGTTGTATCCCATATTGGGTATCCCAAGCCACATATTGTATTCATTTGTGTGAATGGTGTGTTCATTTTCTTGTTCTTTCATTTTGAATTTCAATTATTTCCATAAATTTGAGTATTATGCTAGTAAAAATAAATGCGATATCTAAGGAATTAAATTGCATAATAAAATATTTCATAATATAGCAATATTAGTTGTGACAAACTATTCCAATGGAATATCCATGGCAGTTTACGTATCATTGAGGCTTCCTTAACCCAGTTATGAATGATAGCTTCAAGGGGATCCCGCCCTAGTAAATTCCCTAGAATGGTTTCCTTCCTATAAACATTACATGGGATAGAATACTCATCAACAATAATTTCCCACAATAATAGAGGGGTCAATTTAAGAATTACCACGTTGTACAATTTTTCTATAAACTTTTGGATTTCCTTTGGAAAAACCATCATTGTGTCTTTTTGTTATCCTAGTTCTTTCCATAATGATGATAATATGTTTTGAAAACATGATATCCATGTAAGACACCATCCCCCCTAATCATCCTTAGGCTTGTGGGGCATACAAAATTCTTCTCTTTCCTCTAATTTCACAATTCTCAAGGGTAACCCTAGACCCTATTTCAAAGAACTCAAAAGTCAATTCTTCTCTCCAATAGCTTTCCAATGATTATAAATATGCTCAAATCCAAGCTCTAGGCATGAATTTGTACCCTCTAGAAGTTCTTTCACATCATCCACATGATGATGTCATCCTACCACGTGGCATCCACATGGACCTGTCCATATGGGTCCCATCCTACATGGCTCCTTTTTCCATGTTGTCCAAGGCTCGACCCATTCATTGTTCGGCAAGGACCACAAGGGTATCAATCTCTCACTCTACCACATTATCCCTTTGGGAAGTTGACTCCACCTTCGCATGGTATTTCTGAAAGTCAAAAGTTGCAAGGACATCGAGATTTCACTTTTAGTCTTCCCCCATCAAAATGCCACATGTCAGGCTCATGATCCTTTTCACATTCCACAATGGATAAAGCCATCGTAAATTCATTATCGAGATGGCCCCTTAGCATATACACATTTCTTCCTGAATCCTAAAGCCCACGAAGCTATCGATCTCACTCCTTTGGTCTCCTTGCCTTACATCACTACAAAATCTCCTGTGACTTGAATTCACAGTTCCATTAAAAGGGTTCCACTCCATATAGGATCCTTAATTCCTTTATATATTCACCTATCTGGAATCAATCTTTCCCATAAAATTTCCCTTTTTAAATAAACATAGATCCCCATATTTTAGGATTATCCTTCCACTACTTACGCGGGTCCCATCTATACCTTGACTGCCACCTAGCGAACTCTATTTCTCCCACCCTTTCTTAGGTGTCTCCAATGACATACCACCACCTATCCCCCTCATATTAGTTGTGCGATGAGTGGGTCCCATTATCATACCCTAATTCCTTAGAGGACCAACCTGCATGTTGAATATATTGAACGGTGGGGATTTGCCAAGATCAACAGTTCAGATTGGTAGTGGGATTTAATGCTACATGAACTTTAACATGATCATTTTTCCCCAATATATATATGTTGATATTCATATTGTTTAATATCTCAACAACAACATCATGAGGATAAATCCCCCTACATTTCTAAAGAGGTGGTTCTCCTCTCTTGATATATTGGAAGATTCATTGTATGGTTGTAGATGAATGTAGTGGATGAGTGTTGAAGATCAAACCCCAAAATATCTTCCAAAAAATCTATGATTTAGAATATTTATTCATTAAGAACATCATCTTATTCATGGGAATAAAAAGAAATACATATAACTGAAACAATTTTGTACAGAGTTTTCTTTCAACAAATATCTTTCCTTCCTTTTAAAATATTGTGAATCTAAGATCAACTATGACTTTTCAAGATGAAAGTAAAATAAAATGGAAAAATCATCAAAAAAATTTAGATGAGTATTGCATTTAAAATGAAATATATTATGATGAGCACATTCAAAAAATCTCATACTCAAAAATGTCAAAGTCTGAGAAATCATTAGAACTATGCCTCGAAATAGTTCTCTATGGGATAAATCAATAATAATATCCTAATTACGTCAAGTCTAACAATTTATGAAAAACAAGTCTGGAATAATAGTCTCAACTATCTCAATTACAAATAGATAAAGTGTAATTATACTATATTTTCTTTTTACAAGATGGGATTTTACTCCTCTGGACTGAGAATATCATGACATGATTGAAGAATTTAGAGAAAGAGCAGATCAGAAAAATATATTCTTGTAAGAAAACATAAAAATAAAATATGATGGAAAGAGTCCAACAGAGATAAATATGAATGGGAAAGTCACACAGGTTGATTCACAAATATTTGGAGAGGCAAAACTTGCTTCAAGTAGAAAGACTTGTGTAGCAAAACTCTCCAACAACCAACAACTCCAGTGCCAACTTTTTTAATCTGCTTGTTCTTCTCTTTTGTAATCTCGTCTTCATCTTCTTGAAACTAATTTTTGGTTAGGGTTTTCCCTTTTGGTGCAATGAATTAATAATTTTAGTAAATATGATCTTTGGTATTCATTCCAATATCTGCGTCCCACTTTAGAAGCTCAAAAGTTTCTTTACATAAATAAATTTCTGAAAATAATTTGTTTTTAAGACTGAAAATAGTCTCAACTGTAATTTAATTTTGAGGAACTGATAATTAATATTTCATCCTTTGAAATCACTTCCTTTGTGTTCTTCATCTATTTACCTTTCCGACGAGGTCCTGTTTTCTCAAAAATGGACGTCTAGATCAAAAGATATGAGCTCCAGAAGATGGAGACTCAACCATCGTTGATCTGTCTTTATGGATTTTGAGCCTTAGATTTCCAATTCAAATTATTTATCCCACATTAATTGTCGAGGCTGATCTTGAAATATTTATATGGAAATTTCATCTCTATGTTCTTTTTATGTGAGGTAGAGAGAGCCATAGAACTCCTTGTATCTTCTGCATAGCTTATCTTTTGACCGTCACATCATTACCCAATCATCACGCCAACTAACTATCCATTCATCGATGTTCATCCATGTTTCACCCAAGGGTAGGTCCATGTCACTTCCATGTTTCATCCAAGGATAGGTATACCTCACTTCCACATGTCCACATATAATAGGTCTTTACTATCGTGTGTCGTTGGGAGGTGTGCCCATAAATAAATGGAAAAAAACTTAGGATAAGAATTTTTATTGAGAAATAATACTAAAATAAATGAAGTGTTTATGTGAATGCGTAGGTCGGTAAGGAGATAAAAAAGACTAAGTATTAAGAGGCGACAAGGTTATGTAAAATCATAGGTAGGTAAGGAGGTAAATCTTGGTAAAAAAGGGATAAGTATTAAGAGAAGTGGATCGGAGGTAGGTAAGGAGGAAAATATCGGTAAAAAAGGCTAATTATTAAGAGAATTGGATCAGAAAGAGATGGGTAGGGACGAGAGGGACTATGAACTATGGATCGGGAGGAGTTGGACTATGGATGAATGGGAGGATAGGGGTTGTGATAAGACTTAGTAAAAATAAGTTGTAAAAAATGACTAAGTCTTGAGGGAAGAGAAGGACTATGCAAAATCAGGACCATGTACAAGTGGGATCATGGACGAGCGGGAGAAGGAGGATGGTGGGTGAGGGATTGGATAATTAAACTAATTCAAACCCGTAGACTCTTGGACCACACTAAAATTTAGAATTTGACTAAGTTTTGGGGAGTTAAGGAGTTATGTGAAATATGGAAATGAAATATGGAAAGAGTTACGTGAAATATGGAAATGAAATATGGAGAATGAAAAAGGGGAAAAGGAAATGGAAAAACAAAATGGAAAATGGAAATGGGAAAAGAAAAAAAAAGGGAAAGGAGAAAGGAAAACAGAAATGGAAAATGAAATAATGGAAAGGAGATGAAAAATGGAAATAAAAGAAATGAACATATAAATAATAATGGAAATGGATAAGTATGGAATGCTAAGTATAAAAATGGCAAAGTATGGAATAGGTTAAGTATGGAAATGGTGTGGAAGATTGAAAAATTTTCCAGGTATGAAGAGTAGTGAGGAAGGAGAGTAGAGTAGAAAGAGTGGAAAGATAGTAAAAATGGATAAAAATGGCAAGTATGAAGTTTGGAGAGTAAGGAATGTGAGAGTAAGTAACAATAATTAGTCAATATTTTTAAAATGGAGGGGAAAATTGGTGAATAGAGGAGGAAAAATGGTGATATCTTGGGCATTTGACATTTATTTTTTATTTCGTAAGATGCTAGATAGAGTTGACACATAGTGTTATTTAGTGAGAAGATAGACATACGTATTTTCCTTATTTTAGTATCCTTTCTTATCCTTCTCTTTTTTTTCAAAGAGAAACTATCCATGTTAGACTTTCATGATGAAGAACTACAAAACTGAATTTGATTGGAAACATGTTGGGTCTTTATGATTAATAGTTAAAGATTATTTGGAACTTTTCAAGTTTGAAAAACAAATGGTCTCTATTTGTTGGGTGAAAACAAATCAACAATTGGCTCCAACGATGAATTGTTGAGAATCTAGAATCTTGGTCCTTTGTGCTATGGAGTCATGCTCAAAATAAATTCTTGTAATTCCTCATCCATTGGGAAATGGAACCATCTTCAAACATTATCTCCATCTATCAACTATTTTATTATGCAAAAATTTGACTGAAGAAACAAACTATGTACAAACAAGATCTGCCTACCCTAACCTACTTGGAGGAAAGGGACACTTTTCAAGTGCAAGTAGATTTCCATTGGAGTCATTCAAACATCCAATTGATCTGTGAAATGAACTCCAGAATTGGGGAACATAACGAGGCTTCTATCAAGGAGTCAAGTTCATGACCAAAGTATATTGAAGTAAAATTGTGCCAGATTTTCCCAAAGTCTGATTTCATTGCTTGGCCAAAAAAATATTTGGAACCATGATTCAATAAAATCGACTCTTGGTTACTCATGAGTGTTGCAATCTTTGGTTGGATAAAAAAATTCCCATTTTAAAATATTTTCATCTTTCTCCTTATCCCCAACCACATCCAAGATTCTTGATTCATTGAAAATTTCCTAAAAGAATTATTCCTTCATGCAATGAAAATATTACCCATCATTGTTCTCAAGATAAATTTCTTACACCAATTCTTCTTGCTGTCAATGTTCATGTGACTTTGTATCATCAAGATGTGGCCATCGACAATCCTATTGCAAAATTTTTCACATGAACATGTTGGATGAAATATTTTTGTGAATTTGGTGGAGACTCCTTAATTTCATTCTCAAAGTTACTTCCTGAAAGATCCTCATATGAAGTATATGAGAAGCTGAAATCTTGTACTTGAAAATTGGAATTCTCATTTTCAATTTCAGCAATAGGGATTGATTCAAAAAAAAATCCAATCTTTGATTAGGTTTTTCTTCTAAATCACTCACTTCATTGTCTTGTTCCCATATTGGAGAGGGTGGGTGGGAAACAACATTAAAAACACCAGAAAGGGAATATGGGTGCACTCTTGGGATGTACTTTTCTATAAATGAAGTTTCCAACACATCCCAACTAGTAATGGTCCCAGGCAGTAATGAAAAGAATCATTCACGAGCATTTACCATGCAGATTTTGTGAAAATAATCGACATGTAACATTATATTATATTGAAAACATCGCATGTGATTTTGAATTTAAACAAATGTTTCTCTACATCCTATGAAGTATTCCCAAAGAATGTGGGAAATATTTCAATAGAAATGTTTTTCATTTGATGATCTACTCCCTAAAACTTTAAAGGGATTATATGCAACCACTTCCTTCTTTCGGTAACTTTAATTTTTTATGTGTCTTGAAAATCCATTGATGGACTTGGTGGAGAAGTAAAAGGAGCAACACGACATGAAAAAAAATATTTTGTTGAGTCTCCATGAGGATTTTCTTGAGATTCTAGAATCTTCCCAATGGAGTCACCAAGGAATTCAAAATTTCTTTCAATGGAGTTTCCAGGGAGTTCATTCTCTTGAATCTTTCATGGTTCTTAGATCTTCAAATATTTTTATATTTGAATTATGCCCAAATATTGAGGAACATTATCTTTGAGGTCATTCAAATAACTTTGAATATGTTTTTTATAAACCATGTGCATCTAGAACAAGTAATAGTATTTTTCAATCTCCTTTTTGAAACTTTGAACCATGGAGACTCTATTTCATTAATAAATTTTGAAACAAAGCCTCAGATACCCTGAAAATAAATCGTCCCCAATATCATCACCAAAAAAATTGATTTTCAAATTGTTTAAGATCTCAACAAAATTATCATGAGGATAAATCCCCATGTGTTTTTAAAGAGGTGGTACACCTCTCTTGATATATTGGAATATTCTTTGTATGGTTGTAGAGGAATGCAATGGGTGAGTGCTAAAGAGAAAACCCCAAAATATCTTCAAACAAAGCTATCATTTAGAAAATTTATTCACTATGCACATCATCCTATTCATGGAAATAAAAATAAATATATATAACTGAATATATTTGTACAGAGTTTTCTTTCAAAAAATATCTTTCCTTACTTTCAAAATGTTGTGAATCTAATATTAGCTATGACTTTGCAAGATTAAAGTAAAGTAAAATGTCCAGGTCATCAAAGAACTTTAGATGAGTATTGCATTTAAAACTGAAATATATTATGATGATAACATACCATAAATCTCATACTCAAAATATCAAAGTCTAAGAAATCATTAGAACTATGCCCCGAAATAGTTCTCTGTAGAGCCTAGTTATTTTCAGTACTCAAACTAATTAAAAGTTTTCTAAAAACTCCTACTTAAATGACTAAAATTTTGTTTAAATTTCTTTCATGCTTTTCTTATACTTGGAATAAACTAGGAATAAAGAGTAACAATATGATAATGATAACAACATAAAAATATCAGCATCAATAGCAGAATAATGATAACAACCACATAATACATACCTCCACCTGTAGGTTGGTTTATCTAGTCCCTTTTCTGTCTAATCATGTTTTTGTTCTTGCGCAGACTGAATATTAACCTCCCATCCAACTAGGAACATCCTCTCCATCTCCCTAGCTCCAGGAATCCTTGCAGTTTCCTAGACCCCAAGCCTAAAATTCTCAGCAACAACAGTGCCCTGTGAGAGTTCCCCAAAACAATTCTCCCAATTTCCTCCTCCTCTATCTTTCAAAAATTCAGAAATCCTAAAACAAAAAACGAGATCCCTCTTCCAAGTCCTCCCTTCTTCCTTATCCTCCTCTCTAAAAGCCCCCTCATCAATTCCCAACAACCTTAACCCCCCATTAATTCCCCAATAGCCTTATCCCCCCACTATCTCCCAAACAACCTTTCCCCCCCCATTAATGACTTCACCCACCTTTTAATAATAAAATAATAAAAAAATCATTAATGTATTTTAATAATTAATTAAATTTAAATTAAAAACTATGATAAAATTAATCAATTTGGGTTGTTACATACACCCACCCTTCAAGAAACTTCGTTCCGAAGTTAGAGTTATTTACAATACAAGAGTAACGACACACGATTCATGCATCCACAACAAATAATCAACATCATCAATTTAAAACACTTATACATAATAGTGTACATGTGGAAGGCATACATGTGTAACTAGCACATACATGACTCATACATGTACTAATAAAAATAATTTTCACACCTAAAATAATTCTTGTATGTGTCCAATCCAATCAACGAGACCATTCATTTCATAAAAGATAGTAAACTATTTAAAATGTTCACGAAATTCCTCAATTACAATAGTTTAGCACAAACAACATTTACTTAGATAATTGTAGTTTAGTTAAGTAAATATAAACATACATACATACATACATATATATATATATATTCAAAAAGAGGAAATCAAGAAATTCTTCTATAAGACAAAATCCCCACACACTCTCAACTACTTCTATGCATCCTTCCTCCCTAACTTACTTCCATATTACATCCCTATCCTTCCTCTGCTAGACTATCTTGGAGCATCAACTATATTGACCTAACTCGAAATAGAACCCATAAGCGGAAGTGTCAACTCTCTTGACCAAGCTTCCCCAGCAGGCAACTAGCAATCATCATCACACGTCTAGGGGAGAGTGAGATAACACCGTCCTCCCATGACTCCAAGTTTCAGAGGATACATGGTGGGAAATGCCTCCACCCCTCCTAATAGGACTAGGGTCCACACCCTACCATGGAATATACAGTGGCACTATGTTGTTGGTAATTTTGTCATCGTATATTCAGTTTTAGGAAATCTCGTCACCTAAAAAACCTGCACTTATCCACACATCATAGAAATGCATTTGAACCAATATAATTTCGCATACAATATTCATACCATATTGTTTCATGGTCGATGGTCACGACATCAACCTTTTATCATCATTATTCTCTTGTTATTTCATAGCCTATTGACCTACATATTAGTCTTTAACACAAACCCATACATATCCATGCATTATCATCATGTGAATTCATTTAATCATAATCTCAATCTGATATCCATGTACCCACAACTTTAAATTTCAAAATTTTCAAGTTAGGAATAGATTACATAATATTCATCATAATTCAGATAACGTTAAACATTCATAGAATTGACATTCACATAGGTTCATATGTCTTAAAAGTTCTAGTGTATCATTAATAGTTTCACAGTGAATAGAAAATAAAGATGATTAGGCCTTAAGTAATTCTAGTTGTCTAAGTCAAAATGTGGCATTACATACACCCAACCTTTGGGAAACATATTCCGAAGGTGGTCAAAAGTGAGGGATGATCTCTTCATAAGGTCTCTGCATTTTTCCAAGTAGCATATCCTGGGCTATACTTGTCCCACTAGAGCTTAACTTGGTCTACCAGATGATTCATGAGTTGTTGGACCCTACGGTCCAATATGCATAATGGTTTGACCATGAGGGTTCTCGTGTCCGATACCTGCAATCACTTCCAATTCGTCATCAACATAATGACATAGAACATATACATGAAAAACATTATGATTTTTATGAAAGTGGGGTGGCAGTATGAGACGATAAGCAATGGGTCCAATTCTCTCTTGGATTTTGAAAGGTCCTATAAATCGAGGTGACAATTTTGTCCCCTTCCGGAACTGAATGGTACTCTTATTAGGCATGATACAAATGAAAACTTGATCTCCCACTTTATAACTTCAGTCAGTCCTATGCGCATCAACATAAATTTTCTATCTATCTTTTTCTTCCTTTAGTCGTTGTCTAATCTAAATCACCTATTCCTCCATATCTTGAATCAATTATGGCCCAACTGTCACTTGGTATTCAAACCTTTTCCAACTCAACGGTGTACTTGATGGCCTTCCATACAGAGCTTCGTAAGGTGGCATTCAAATGGAGCTATGAAAATTGTTATTGTAGGTGAACTCTACCAAAGGTGGGTACTTATCCCAATGGGTTTGATTATCAATAACATACATCCTAAGCATGTCTTCCATAACCTGATTTACTCTCTAAGTTTTCCCATATGTTTCAAGATGATAAGTTTTTCTTACGTTCAACTGAGTTCCCAACGCTGACTGCAAACTTGTCCAAAACCTAGATGTGAATCCAGAGTCCCTATCTTAAATGATCTTCTTGGGTAACCCGTGCAAATTGATGACCTCACTTATAAACATGTGTGCCACATCAGTGACATCATAAATGTCTCTAAACATAATAAAATGAGCACTCTTGGTCAATTTATCAACTATCACAAGAATGACATTGTGTCTATGCGATGTGAGTGGAAATCCCACAACAAAATCCATAGAAATGACTTCCCATTTGGACATAGAGACATCATGTGGTTGTAGGAGACCTATTGGGTGGTGGTGGTCAGCCTTCACTTGTTGACACTCTAGGAACTTGGTGATTAAATGGACTACATCACGCTTCATGCCTACCCAGAAGAAAATCTTCTTCATGTCTGCATACATTTTCTTCACACCTAGATGTGCACAATAATGTTCTCTATGGGTTTTCTTGAGTATGATGATTCAAATATCCCCACCTTCGGGAATGTACATCCTTCCTTGATATATTAATAATGCATCTTCTTCCAGACTATATACTTCATACATTGGATATAATTGTCTTCCACTCTGGAGGGTTCAAGTAACCTTTAAATACCAACTATCTCCAAGAAGTTTCCCCAACACATGCTCCCTCAGATTAAGTTTTAAGGGTACCGAGGAGAAGACATGTGGTCTCCTTCTCAAGGCATCCGCGACCACATTCTCCTTTCCCTTAATATAGGAAATTCAAAAATTGTACTCACTCATAAACTCACTCCATCGCCTCTGCCTGACATTAAGATCCATTAAGTGAAGAGATGATTTAATATTTCATGGTCTGTTTTGAGCTCAAAGTTTCGCCCCACTAGATAGTGCCTCCAAAGTTTCAGATCTAACATAACAACTGCCAACTCTAAGTCATGAGTACCGTAAAGCTCCTAATGTTGCTTCAAATTTCTTGATGTATACGCTATCACTCACCCATCCTGCATTAGCATGACCCCCAATCCTTTCTTTGAGGCATCTGTGCAGACTGTGAAGTCTTTTTCCATATCTGACACTCGTAGAATTGGTGCACTATTTAGTAACATCTTAAGCTCAATGAATGCAACATCAGATTATTTTTTCCATTCATACCTGACCCCCTTGCACTGCAAGGTGGTGATGGGTTTTTCTATTTTAGAGAACCCTTTCCACAAACCTCTGATAATAACCAGCTAGCCCCATGAAGCTCCTCACCTCATGATCGTTTTTTGGCACTGGCCATTCCATAATGGCCTTTACCTTTTTGGATCCACAGAGATTCCTTCACCGAAAATGATATGACCTAAATAGTGAATTTATTTCTAGAAGAAAGAATACTTTGAAAACTTGCCATACAATTTGTTATTTCTAAGGCACAACAACGCCACTCGCAAGTGTTCCTCATGTTCTCTTTCATTCTTGGAATAGATGAGGATATCATCTAGAATACCTGTACAAAGCGGTCTAAGTACTTTCGAAATACACCATTCATGAGTCTCATAAATATAGTTGACACATTGGTCAAACCAAAAGGTACTACGATGAACTCATAATGCCCAAACCAAGTTTGAAATGCAATTTTAGGAATATTTCCTTTCTTAATCCTTAATTGGTGATACCCTAATCGCAGATCATTTTTTGAGAAAACTGCTACTCCTTTCATCGGATCAAAGAGGTCATCTATCTGTGGCATTGGGTACCTATTTTTCATTGTAGCATGGTTCAAGTCCCTATAATCTATACACAGTCGTAAGGAACCATCCTTATTCTTAAAAAAAAATTACCGATGCACCCCAAGGTGAGACACTAGGCCTTATTATTCCTAAGTCAAGTAGTTCCTTCAATTGCATCACAAACTCACAAAGTTCTGGTGCCGTCATTCTATATGGAGTCTTGGAAATTGGCTCCACGCCAGGTTTTAGCTCAATGGTAAAATCAAGCTCCCTCTCAAGAGGTAACCCTGAAAACTCTTTCGGAAAAACATCCTTAAACTCAAACAATACTTGATACTAATCCAAGGAGGGTCCTTTCCCTTCATTGACTGCTTCCACTACATATAATCGACAACCTTGTCTTATGCAACATTTAACCTTCATGGTCGAGATAAAGCATAGAGACACTTTCCTCCATACACCATGGATCTCTATTGACCTCCCTTCATCATCAACACAAAGCACCCTCTTTGCAAAATAATCTACCAAAGCTTGATGGGCTTCTAAATAGTCCATTCCAATGATTAGGTCATACGTCGTGAGAGAAGTGATGTACACCTTCAACCTAGTAGTACACACTTCCAGGTCTACTAAACAATTATCAATGCTAGGTCCTACCACTTTTTGTTCCCCTGAAGCCATCTCGACTTGTTTAAAGTCATCGTGCTAGTAGGCTACCAACCCACACTTTTCTAATGTTTTTTTTTTTACTTTTTTTATATATATATAAACAATTTTAATCAAATCCTTTTAAAAATATATAATAATTTGAAAATACATAATAGTTGAATTTTCAACAAATTTTTTTTTTTTTAAATACTTTACTTATTCCAAGTTATATACTTATTTAACCTTGGATATGTAAAAATCAACCAATTTACATTCAAAAATATGATAAAACATTTTCATTTAACTTATTTATAATAAAAAGATTCAATCATATATATTTAATAATCTTTTTCCATTATATATATAAAATATTCATTCAACCAATATGCGTTTCACTCATTTTAAAACAGGAAAATCAAAATTTAACAAAATACTTAAAATATTGCAATATAGACTCCATCATGTAAATTACATACCTGTTATTTAATCATGGTAATATCATTATGGTTTGAAAAGTAAAAAAAAATAAATTTTTTAACATTTGTATTTATATTTCCATAATTACTAGGACTTCTTGGCTAAAGAAAAGACAACTCATTACAATTTTACGATTTATGTTGGACACTTAATTATATATAGTTTGACTTATCAAGATATAAAACTGGCACAACCATTACAATTTCATGATTTAATTTAGACACATAATTATAGGTTGACTTTTTTTCCAATAGAAAATTTGTCCAATTATATTAGTGAATATAATTTGCTTACATCAATCCGTGACTAGGATCGATCCAGACAATCCCAAAATACAGAAACAAGGGAACCTCAATCCCTTATACAAAATGATCACATGTGCCGGAACCCGAAAAGGATCTGGAAGAGATCATCAAAAAGACAAAAACTGATACAAACTAGGAGGGAGAAATTTCCTAAAAGATACATTTAAAACTGGTTGAATTATCCTCATATAAAACTGGTTTCATAATGTTGCAGGTATTGAAAAGGTATTTATGGTTGGCAAGATTGTTTTAGACATAAAGTAACTAGAAAAATGTTAAAAAAAATCTCTTAATATATAATATATTTATTTATATGTGGGTCTTGGGGTGATGACTTGTGTTTGGTGCTTGGATAGACATTTGGTTTAAATTCTTGATAGCTCTAAGCTTAACTTGGAGGTTAGGTCATGGGCTCAATATTTTCTTTATATTTTTATTATAAGAGAGAGAAAAAAATTTAGAATAAGGTTGGGTGAGGCCCACGTGCCCCTCCCCCGCTCTCAAACCCTACCCCGTCCCTTCTTACTCATGCAACAGGTAATAATACACTCAACTGCCGAACACCTGAGTGGGCCCAATGGTTAAGAACATGTGTTATCTCCGGGGAGGTCACAGGTTCAAAACCGGCAGGGGTAGGGATGCTCATATTGGCCCCTTGTGACAAGGCTAGAAGGGTAGACGACCCCTGGGATAGAGGTTTCACTTAGGTGGTGCCTCGGGACGTCTCGGCCCCTGCTGAGTCACAAGTTATTGGTATATCTGGCTTGCAGGCTGTTGGATATACTCTTAGGAGGTTGTTGTTCCCATGGTTAAAAAAAAAAAACAGAGTTGTATTGGGATGCTTAATTCATGGTTAAAAAATAAAAATAAAAATAATGTTTAATCATTGTGCTTAACTCAAATGGCATTACGCTTTTTTTCCAAGTAGAAATTGTTCTCAAATTTATATGAAGTATAAATCTGTTTACAAAGACAGCATCTAGCCGAGAGGCATAAACGCCATGATCAGAGGGAGTATCTGTTGTTCAATCTCAAAAGAGAGGCGGACAGCTCGATGAATGTAGCCTTTACAAAAAAACAAGATAGAAACACCCAGCGCTGAAACACACAGTGCGCCGAAAGTCCAGTGAGAGAAACTAAAAATGTGCAGTCCAAATACTGTCAAGGAGAGACCGATTGCAATCAGAAAATGTTGAAGGATGAAATGTGACTCTCTTTCCCATAATCACAATGGAAAACCGAGAGACGCCCTGTCACTTCTCCCAGGGCACGTTTGGACAGAGCATCTGCTTCTGTATTGTAGGATCTGGAGATATGATGGAGCTTAATGTCAGTGAAGGAGTTGAATAGCTCTCTAGTCCGTTGTTTCCAGCCTTCAATGTGAATGGAGCAAAGGTTGCATTTTTTATTTATCCAGTTGATGATAGCGCTTGAGTCACCTAAAACCTGAAGATGGTTTATAGACCAAGAGGAGGCGAGAAAG
>JZKD02S2233884.1:247050-271240 GCA_000966675.3 Picea glauca
GTGTGTATCATTCCTTCCTACTCTAAAGAGTTCGAATCCCAAGTGGTTTCATTAGATTCCCTTTTCTCTAGGAGTTGTTACAACGAGGTAAAATCAAAAATCCACCTAGATCCTATTTTTTGGATCTTGTTTATTGTGATAAATTCATTTTGAAACAGGTCATGTTGCTTGATCTGGTGATAGAACATAATCCTCATGTTCAAATACCTCCTAGGAAATCATTTGAACCGCCTCAGACAAGTGACAACCCTCCTTCAGCTAAGATTTATCAGATTGTTAGAGTTTGCAGAGCAATTTCGGGATCTGTTGCAAACTTTCATGTAGGTGATGTTTTCAACTTTTCTCCCAGACGAAGAAGTGGGTCAAGCTTATTTTTGGTCAGAAAGTCAATGATATTGTTATTCATCTCCACAAAACATTTTAGAAGAACCATGATCATAATTTAAACCTTATGATGAAAACATGATTATGCCATGTATTAATTTGATGTAAGTTGTTTCAATTTAGTAGTTTGCAGTGCCTCTCCAAGATGCGCTGCGAATTTTCCTATAGGTGTAATTTTGTCTTCAAAAAATAGAAAGTGATGTCAAAACCATGAAAACAATATTCAAACCTTTGTTGATGCCTTGTATAACCTTTGATGCATGCAGGATGACTCCCAAAAACAAGAAGTGAGAAAAATCATGAACAACATAAGACAAAAATGACCCTTTAGAGTTCCTAGATGATGTGTTGGAACTAAAAACTAGAGTTCACCATATGTGCTAACACTAAATTTAATTTATTTTTAGGACCTGACAGCTGCTATAAGCCTTTAAAACCACTTCCAATGTGTTCTTCATCTCTTTACCTTTCCAATGAGGTCTTGTTTTCTCAAAACAGGTGTCTGGATCAAAAGATATGAGCTTTGGAAGATGGAGACTCAACCACCATTGATCTGTCTTAGTGGATTTTGAGCCTTAGATTTCCAATTCGAATTCTTTATTCTGCATGCATTGTGTGGGTTCTATTGAAATATTTATATGGAAATTTAATCTCCATGTTCATTTTATGTTAGGTAGAGAGAGCCATAGAACTCCATGTATCTTATGCATAGCTTATCTTTTGACCTTCACATAATTACCTAGTCATTGTGCCAACTATCATCTATGTCCTTCCATGTGTCACCCAAGGGTAGGTGAGCGTCACTGCCACATGTCATCCAAGGATAGGTCCACTTCACTAACATGTTTCCACATATAATAGGTCTTGATTTCCAAGTGTCATTGGGAGGTGTGCCCATGAATAAAGAGAAATAAACTTAGGATAAGAATTGTTATTGAGAAATAATGCTAAAATAAATGACGTGTTTACATGAATGTAGAGGTAGGTAAGGAGGTAAAAAAGGATAAGTATTAAAAGGTGGTGGGGTTACGTGAAATCATAGGTAGGTAAGGAGGTAAATATTGGTAAATAAGGCTAATATTCAGAGAAGTGGATTGGGATGGACGAGCGGGAGGATAGGGGTTGTGGTAAGACTTGTAAAAAGGAGTTGTAAAAAATGACTAAGTATTGAGGGAAGTATTAAGGGAAGAACAAGAAAATGCACAATCGGGACCATGTACAAGCGGATGGATGGTGGGTGAGGGATTGGATAAGTAAACTAATGAAAATCGTAAAAATGACTAAGTCTTAACGGAAGAGCGGGATTGTGCACAATTAGGACATTGTACAAGCAATATGGATGGTGGGTGAGGGATTGGATAAGTAAACTAATGAAAACCCGATGAAATTTAGAATTTCACTAAGCGTTGGGGAGGTAATGGGTTACGTGAAATATGGAAAGAGTTACATGAAATATGGAAATGAAATATGGAGAATGGTAGAGGGGAAAAGGAAAAGGAAACAAAAAAATAAAATGGGAAAGAAAAAAACGAAAAAAAAAGGGAAATTTAAAAGGAGAATGGAAAAGGAAAATAGAAACTAAAAATGAAATAATGGAAAGGAAATGGAAAATGGAAATAGAAGAAATGAACTTATAATAATAACGGAAATGGCTAAGTATGGAATGATAAGTATAGAAATGGCTAAGTATGGAAATGGTGTGGAAGATTGAAAAAATGTTTAATTATGGAGAGTAGTGAGGAATGCGAGTAGAGTGGAAAGACTGGAAAGAGAGTAAAAATGGTTAAAAATGGCTAAGTATGAAGCATGGAAAATAAAGAATGTGAGAGTAAGTAACAATATTGAGTCAATATTTTGAAAATGGAGGGGAAAATTGTTGAATAGAGGAAAAATGGTGATATATTGGGCGTTTGACGTATATTTTTTATTTTGTAAGATGCGCAATAGATCTAATACATAGGGATATTTAGTGTGAAGATATAAATAATTAGGCTCCTTCTTTTAGTATCATTTCTTCTCCTTCTCTTTTGTTTCAAAGAGAAACTATCCTTGTTAGAATTTCACGATGAAGAACTACAAAACTGAAGTTGATTGGAAACTTGTTGGGTATTTACGATTAACATATGAATACAATTTGGAACTTTCCAAGTTCAAAAAAAAATTAGTCGCTATTTGATGGGTGGAAATACATAAACAATCTGATGGCTGAGATTTATCCAATACAATGGTTCATATTAGAGGTGAGTTTTTAGGATGCTTGATCACTAACAGTTCACGACTTCACCACAGGAGGACACCTATCCTTTCCAAGTATTGCATCCACCTGACACTTCCATGTTGGTCTGAGTTTCTCATGTGGCTCCCACATATAGGGTGACATGTCCACTCACCTAGAATTTTCCCCTTTTCTCCTTGACACTTAAGGTTTTACCATGTCAGGGATCTGCATATGGCATTTTCCATCCAACATTCTCCAAAGGTCCCATTTATCTCAAACTCTAGATTTTTAATTTTTCAGATAGTCTAAGTTCCATCATATGATACTTTTCTCAGGCAATATCCCATCCATGCATTTACCTCAATATCCTCTCCTACATTTCATCGGTGATCCGACAACCAATGACATGGACATGGACTAATGTGGTAATACACATGTACATCGACGTGGCCTGACACAAACTGTTGTCATGGCATCTAAAATCTAACAATTTCCTAAAAGCTGGTCAATTTTAATATCTTCTATATTTCCATATGGTCTCGGTTCCACTTCCTAGTTATGAGCATTCATCCCATGCCTTATGCCCCATAATTGTGGATCCATAAGTATGCCTATGTTTCCATGGCAGCTAACATAGGATATAGCAGGACATCTAGTGTGCCATGATGAAATGGAATATGCAATTTGTCTTTTTATGAACATCCATTTTCAAAGATCTCCAAATTTCCAAACTTTTGAATGGTCTGAGTTCCACCTCCCAGTTCCACCATCTGGCCTCCACTTCATGGACTTCCACATAATTCTGTTGCCAAGTACATATTATTGACATGGCCTATGATAGGGATCTAATGTTCCATATGACCTTTATTCCTGACGTGGAACTTCTGACCCCGTATGTTGACATCGCATCTAAAATCCATCTTTTTACAAAAATCCCTTTTTGAGAATTTTTGGATTTTTCTATCTCCATATTTTTCACAAGTTCCGCTTTCATTTTCGATATTACATATTTTATCCATGAAATTTCATCATATCCTACCACCACAGCTCTACCACCTAAATATTTTCCACATAACCATTTATCCGAACTCCACTTCTTCTCCACGTGGTCTCTTGTCATCGTGACATCATGAACCTCTAGGTTCCTATTTTTCATAGTTCCACATTCGGGTCTGTATTTTCCATAAACGTTCACTTATAAGGAATTTTGAATATATGCATCTTTGTATGGGAATGGTTTCTCTTTCTCGGTTCTTTCATCCATATCTGGCGTTTCTTGAAAGGCAACTTGTATATTTCTCTATATGTCTGATATCCAAATTCAAGGTTCCACCTCTAGGTCCCACATTCAAGAATCTGGAATTATTAATAAGTCCATTTTATAAAACCATTGGATCTTCTCTGCTTGGATATCATGGTTCCTTTTTCGTGGTTTCAATTTTCTGCTAATGTGCCAAGACATTCGACTCTGACTTTTCTTATCCTTAGCCCATACAAATATTTTTCTTATCTTAGTTGGCTCTACCACCAGTAATTTCACTCTCTGTACACAGGAAAATCATGTCAATTCATAGGGATACTGGCCATAGGCCTCATATTACTTGTAGATAAATCCATTGGTAGAATAACTAGTATGAACTGCTACTTAACTAATAGGGATATTTCATAGGCATACATTTATTTCATTAAACTAATAACTCCATACAAAATAAAAATGTAAGACAAACATAGGGAAAAAATCATCCCCTTTCTCACAACTCTATTCTCATAACCATACATTCATACATTTTCAATAGCTAACTCATTTACATAATTATAGAGCATCAAAATAAAACACATAAAGGGACTTATCTGTCACAAGCTATCAACTAGTGAACT
This sequence comes from Picea glauca, assembly GCA_000966675.3. Lineage (NCBI taxonomy): Eukaryota > Viridiplantae > Streptophyta > Pinopsida > Pinales > Pinaceae > Picea > Picea glauca. The sequence goes on from JZKD02S2233884.1 coordinate 251,531, forward strand.
AGCTAAGGGTGGGAACTTTTCCACCGAACCTTAGGCTCAGATGCACTAGTCCTATCTATAATATGGACACCCTCATACCGAGGGCCTCCATGAGGTTTCTCACATGTTTTTCCAGTTGGATTCTCTCAGTGAAATGGATTACTTTCGATCACTCTACATGCATAAATATCACAATGATTTTTGTTTGATTTGGGTTCAGGGTTCTATGTCTAGTATCACGAACTCTCTTGTTTAGCCTCTACTCTACGCATGGGATTTCTCTCATCTTGGAGCACCTCTCTCTCTATGTCTCTCTAACCAAGTTCCCCTTGGACTCAAAATTGATATGTTGTCTTATTTCTAATATTCTCTCTATCTCTTATCCAAGCGCCCCCCACCCTCCCCCTATGCATATCTTCCTTTTTCTTCCCAAGAAGGTTCTCAACTTGCACTCTTATTCCTTCTTTCAAAAGGAACTCATAGGTCAATTATGGGGGACTGAGATGGGTACTTTTGTTGTACCCTTGGCTGATAGTTTTTAGCTATTGATCCAATCCTCTATACAAATATTCATTGTGGGTGTTTGGTTTCTCAACTACCAACCCCCTCTCATTATCTGGTTTGATTTGATTTTAGGAAAAAGGGAATTAATTGCTTATTCCCAAAATAATTCAAGAAGGGCGACTTTGGATTCATAAGCATGATGAACCCCCTCTAAGTGCCCTCACTATTCCCTCTTGTGGTATCATGGCTAGTACTAGTTCTCCACCATTCAGTCAATTGGTTTTGGTTTTCTTTTATTAAAAAAATTAAATTTACAATGTTTATATGCCATGGCATGGTAATATTATATCCATACTAAGATAAAATCATAGCCAAACATAATTAATTATAAATTAATTAGGAAATCAAAAATGGGTTGTTACATCCCCTCCCCCTTAAATGAACATCGTCCTTAGTTTTCTTCTTCATCTTAGCAATCATTTCGATATCTTCATCCTTCAATTGCTTTAGAAATGTCCTTCTCTTCACAGTCTAGCCATCTCGAGACTTCTGGAATTTCAAAATTATGCCTAAAACCATTATCATTAACATTCACATGAAAATCAATTCCATGCATAAACATTTCATTGTTATTCATAACTACCAATAAATCATAATTTTCCGCGCAATATTCATCTATGTAATAATGGATCTGTATCCATATGGTTGCCACAGTCATATTTCAACACATTGCTTTCTCAAACCTACCCACTTTGCTCACGATCCTAGTTATCATGCTATTCATTCAAGTCTCCTTTTCCATGAAATCACTCACCCTCCAGGCTAGGAATACCCTTCTCTACTACAAGCTCCCTGGAGCAGTCCATCTTTCCAAGGATTCCTCGCACTGGAAGAGCGCAATGAATTACAGAGTCATATAACCAAGGCATACCTCTAGATTTCTCTAAATAGTATAGTGCATATAAGTGGAGATCATGGCATATCAAAAGCTATGGTGTCACAACAATAGCTTCTTTCCCATACTTCTCATTTCAGTAGCCATCATATGTCCCTTAAGGACAAACCTATCATCTCACATGTACCACATGCATACAACAACTACAAGATGTTTTCATACCATTTTTTAGTTTTACTTGGAAATATTTTAAATATGTTTCCCACATATATCTAGTTCCACTTGTTATTGTCCTATAATAGGTTGATTGAGTCTTAGTTTTAGTACAATATGTGATGTATGGTTGAGAGTCATGCCTTGGTCTTATAAATACCATGGAATTCCTTGTCTTAGAGCATGAATGTTCTTTCATGAGTCATGTGTGTGAAGGCTCAATTTCAAGGATGATTTTAAGGATGGAAATTTATTTTAAAATGTAGAAACCTTGGCGAATCTTACTAATCCTTCATATGCCAACTATAAATGATTGGCGATATTTTTGTAAAAATATTCAAATTTCTAAGGATTTTATATAGTTTTTATAAAATTTTGGCGATTTTTAAGTTAAAAGGTAAAATAATTTTATCCTATAGAATGTGGGCGAATCATTTTTAAAATAGTGAATCTCGTTTTTGGAAAAACCATGGAAAATTAGCCCATGAGCGAAATTTAGCCCCTAAAATCATCCTTACTCAATTTCAATAAAATCTAGTCTTATACTAAAGTTTTGAGTCATGTATACAAGTCACCTTGTCAAAAGAGTCTGAAGTTGTGTTAAAATGGTTTAGAGTGTCATGTCATGATAAAGTCATGATTATAGTCATGTGAGTCATTAAAAGTCATGAATGGTTACTATTGTGATGTGTACAAACCTTCTCAAGTGATTGGATACTCCTCTTTCACATGTTATCATCAAATGACAACTTGTTGCGCAAGTTATCAAATCATCCAAGGGTGCATTCAAATATCATAAAGGTGGTTTTAATTGGTGTTTTGGATCAAACTAAGTTCATTATTCATACAAGTATCTTCATTCATCGACTCGACTCATCTTCATTTAACAAACTATAAAAATATTGGCACATTGTGCAACTGAGCCCACTCTATGCAAGTATTGTAGGTGTCATTTTTATAGTGATATGGGGTCATCACAAACTATTTCAAAGTTTGACACCATTTTTTTACATATCAATATATCAGTGGATGACCTCCAGCTTCCATGCACAGGTCAAATAGGTAAAAAATGGTGAAATAGGGTTTTGTTGAACAAAGCTTGCAGCAGATAGAGACTGACAAGAAGGGAAAATAGAAGCTTGATTTACTTGTAGAAGCAACAGAATTTTGAGCCCTTGGAGTTGTCTTCACCAAATTTTTCCTTTTTACCTTTTTTTCAATGAAGAGCAGGAAAACCCTAATTATCAAGTTGTCATCAATACTTGAAGATTGAATTCATGTTGCATAGTGTTTTTTTATCAAGGGTTGATTATGGTAGATGGTCATATAATACATTTAGTGTGTTTTGTTTAGAGATAAACAAGTAAATAAAAGGTGAAAGGAATTTGCGCAGCAAATTCGATGTTCAAAGTCTGCAGGGCATGTTGCACAAATGATTGTTTTTGCAGTCAACGTCAAGATCACTTTTTGAACAAATGGAGAGGGTTTTTGAAACAACCAAAGAGGATTTTTCCAATAATGAAACCAGTAACAAAAACCTCTCTCAAATTTTCAACAGGTGTCATGGTTTGAAATATTCGAATGGATTTTTACAGCTTATTTTTCCAGTTTTAAATATTTAATGTTTTCATGTTTTACTCATTGTCTTTGGGCGTAGATTCTGAGAATTTGGAGAGGAATTTTTGAAAAATGAAAGAGGTTTTTGTCAATAATAGAACCAATAAAAAAACACCTCTCTTTGTTTTCACACATATATCATTATTTGGAATCTATGGAATGATATTTGAGGCCTATTTTCTAGAATTTCACCAAGCCAGATTTGCTGACAAAGTTCTAGAATTTTTTGAAATTCGACTTGTTGGACCTCCAACTTAGCAATGTTGACCCCAAATGGATTTGGATAGTGAACCTTGAATATGTTTCTCTCAAATCCCATGTTTTTCTCTTCTGTTAGCCCATTTTAATTGAGTCAAAAATCAAATCCTAGATAATAGGACAAGGACAAATTTTGCAAATATTTTATCCCTAAAGCATTGTAACAGCTCTTTATCTTTGGAAAATGATGGATTTTGATCCCCTTAGCTCTAGAATGATACCTTGGATTTATATTTTAATGAAAATGGTAGAAACAAAGGTGGGAAAGTATGTTAGGAAAGTGTAATTGAGTGCATTGTAAATCTTTTTCTAAGATTAATGAAATTGTGGACCAGAAGTACTTGGAACTTGTCATCAAAGATACATGTGATTATCACTTATTTATCCTTGTGCTCCTTTGTGTTTTTTATCTTACTGTTTGAATCAATTTATGTTTCATTTTTTCCTCTATATGTTAAAGTCAAATATATGTATATGAACTCATTTGAATCTGATGCTCTATGCATATAGTTTCCTTCATTGTTTCTATTATAATTTCCTTGGGATTCATCCCTGATAGATGCCCTGACAATTTAGTGTCTTCTCTCTAAATATTTATACTGCAATGACATTTAATTGGTATAAATAAGTGTTTTCTACCTTGCCTCTGATAATACATTTTTCAATTCACCAAGTGTCCAGAAAGCCACCATTGACCTCTGACCCTATGACTCCATTTCCCAATGAATTATCATCTGATTTGCCACCAACTCTATAAATTATACCCTGATATAGAGATCTATCCTTTGAGTCAAAACCAAAAAATCCTTTCAGTGATTGATTTGAAAGAGAGATCCCTCTCTGGGTTGGAAGGGTTAGCTTCCAACCTCAAGTTGGTTTGTGGTTACCTTTGTAAATTGTTTTCTACAACCAGGACAATTTACGGAGTGATAACACCACTTTTAAATTTCAAATATCTTCCATGTAGTAACTCATATCCCACAAGTATGAAATATCCTTCTCATAACACTTTGGATCTTGCACCATTAGACATAGGCCTTCCTTAAGTACTTATAGTGGTGTCATATCCAAGACCATCTTCCCTGCAATTTCTCTACCTTCATTCAACCAAACAAATTGTTAGTGTCTCATGTACATTATACTTTCTTTGTACATTTACAATCGTGCACAAGGTGATCTTTATAATTTCACATTATAACAATTGAATCACTTATATTCATTATCATATGAAATGAAATGAAAATTATCATTCCCCACATAGGCATTGTTTTAGCATACCAAGATTTTCATGATGAAATCAAACATCACCAACAGATAAAATAGGGTGCCAATACATATGGGCACAACTAAAAAATGAATCCTTGCATTCATTTTAGAATACCATATTTTTGTGTCAAGCATTCCACCATGGTGACCTAGAAATCTAGCCAACCATCTCATCACATGGATAGCTTTAATGACATTATTTTCCATGACAAGAGTATGTATCATATCTTGAGTTGATCTTGACCTAAAAATTAGCATAATATAAAACTAAAAATCAAAATTTTACATAAATGCATTCATGCATTTATTCTTTACCGGTAGCCAAGGTTTCAATACTCATGGCTACTTACTTACTTTCTTTTTTATACCACAATTCTCTCGGGGTACATGAAGGTTTTCCCTTCCATAAGGGAATTCCAATAAATTCCCTTCCTCTATACACATTCATCTCCTCAATGAATTTAACATGTTCTTATGAGAACAATCATTTGTATTCATATGCATATCATCACCTAAGATATAAAGCATGCATAAAGGAATGCTTACCCAATTCCTTCTAGTTTACATGCTCTATTGGCATAATAAATTTATACATGTTTAGCTGCAAACAACATTTCTAAAATTACCTCATTAGTGGTATTTCATGGAGACTTATAGGTTCCCTTCATCAATCCTTCAGTACCACTTGACGACTGTTGAGATCTGGTACCCAAACATCGATCTGGTACTTTCTATATGCCTTTTGTCTGAATCTGGTACCAAGAGTGCCTCCTGTTCAGATCCGATACCCGCAAATCACTCACTGTCGCGATCCGGTACTAACGCTCACAGCTTGTTTTAGGCCAGTACCAACCAATTGCACGTTGTTCGGATCTAGTACTATCCGTCGTGTCTCACCTATTATGATCTGGTACCAGTAGAGGAAACAAAGTATGCCAAGTTAAGCTCCAGATCGTGCCTCAGATATTTGTTCACTGTTTATTAGATTATCAAAGTTTCTAGCAAGACTATATTGATCTAGTTTGATTATTACTTCATCCTCATGCACTCCGTGTCATGAGGATGAAGCTTAAAATATGTAACCAAGTGTGTAAATTTGACAATCGTTGATATGCTGAAGATTTCACCTTCTTTTGTTTCATGAATGAGACTGTTTAAATAGTCATGGAAAGGATGGTGGATGACGAGAGCATAGCATAGCACAACATGTCAAAGTAGTATCTCATATTGTAGAACACATCTTGAGTTTGATTTTAATAGAAGAGTTTCATTTACTTCCATGTATTGATTATTGAATCATAATGAATGGATGTGAATTGAGTTGGTAGCATAATATAATTTCATGTTTTGAGATCCAAGTAAGAGTGATGTGTTGATCGAAGACCAACTTACTGTAGACTCCAATCGCTGACCTGTTGAAGTGGCAAGGGCCCACTGCCCAACAGAGGTCAACATTCTTGTAGATTAGTGTTAGCATTTGATTTTGATAGTGTAACTATTAGAGTAGCTGTAGCTTTGATTTCTCAATTTAATTCATCATCTCTAACAGTTTCAGATGTTAGCATTATAGTTCAGTTTAGGATTTTGATCATATAATTGCTTAAGATATTTACTTACTCAGTTTTTGCATATGCCCTATTTCTGTTTTTATAAATTTGATTTCTCTTAGTGAACATAGACATTGGTAGAAATAGTGAAACATACTAGGAAAATAACTAGTGAGGTTCACAATAGATTATTGTGAGCCACAACATACCCAATATACTAGCTACTGAACTACCCATGATATGCCTTGATGATTGATGTGTGATTTCCTTTTTCAGAGTGTGATTGCATAATTAGATTTTTGTGTCAAATAACAGAGTTGATCTATCAAAGGACTCCATATCATACTTTCATGTGCCACAATGGAGTAGGTAGCCCCTCTGTGAAAGACAACCAAAGTGTATTTTAGTTTGACAGTTTTCTTTATTCCCAGCATGCATAATCTAGATTAGTTCTATGCTAGTGACATTAGAATTACCTCTCTTACTAGTGTCTTGTAACTCTGTTGATTATGAATCTTGGATTGATAATTAATGTGTGCATTATACTAATCATATAAGAAACAAAACATTTTGGCATTGTTGTTGAGGAGTTGCAAATGGTAGGAAGTGATTTCAGCTTAGATTGTTTGCATAGTTTTTTGAATTATTTTAAGGGCTACTTGATGGAGGAGGATAAAATGTTTAAGACATGAGTGAAGAGCCATGCGACCACTATAGTGGGGTTATCCAAAGCTAGGTTTCCTTCTTACCTTTGATATAGAATTAGGATTTTAATTGAGTTAAGTATCAAATTTTTATTTTATGCATAGATATAGAGATAATAAGGGTAGATTTGTAAGTTCTAAAGATTTGAAAAAAAAAACCCACACTAATTCAACTGACATTGGTGCGGGAAAAAATCTACCAGGAGGAAGTTCAAGGGAAGCTAGTGAGGCTCCAAAAGAAGGGCCTAGAATTGAAGAGTCGGTATTGGGGCAGATAGAACGTGAATCTGATGAAGAAACTGAGCATTTAGAAGAGACACAAAATCTAGTTTCTGAACCATCTATCAGTGGAGGAAGGATACCTAGCGAAATGGCAGAAGAAGAAGGAAATGAAAATGCAGCCACTGAGATTGAGACCTTCGGGTTTCCAATCTTGCATATTTCCAGAAATATCAGCATGAAGAACATCCCACTGTCATCGTTACCCAATTTTAGAGGTATGTCAACTGAAGATCCATACTTATTTTTATTAGAGTTTGGCATATTATGTAGAAGATATAACTATTCAGATGATGCCCAAAAACTTAAGCTCTTTCCAGCCACATTAAAGGACTCAGCCTTAAGATAGTTCATGAGCATAGGATAAAATACAATTATCTCTTGGGATCAGATGAAAGACACATTTTTAAGGAAAGATCAAGACTATTGTAAGGATAATGCTAAAAATGACATTTTTAAAATGCAGCAAACTGAAGATGAAAGCACTGAAGACTACTTAGAAAGGTTCTTATACAACTATCAAAAATCAAAATTATTCACCACAGACCCAGTTGTAGTAAGAACAGTATTTTTGAAAGTTCTTAGAGATGACTGCATAGAAGTTTTAAATTTGTTAAGTTTCGGAGATGTGCACCGAAATCCCTTTGCAGAAATTGCAAATTACTGTAGGAGATACTCAAGAGGACAAGCTAAAATAGGAAAAGGACCAAGAGATACTTTTGGCAGAAATTTAAGACAATACTTAGGGTCTATCACCAAAATTGAGTTAGGAAACTTGTTAGAAAACTTTAAAACACACATCTTGAGAACAATCAGTAACCAGTTAGTTACCCTAAAATTGAAAAAGAAGCAAGAAGAAGATGTTGTTTTTGCAATCTTTTGTCATAAATGTAGAAAGAGGTACCTTGAGAAATAATGCCCATTAAATGTCATAGATGTTTGTGTCTTGTGTACACAAGAGCACCCCACATATGAATGCCCAACTTTGCCTAAGTTGCAAGCCATTTATAGGGGAGGAGGAGTCTCACAAGAACAACCTTACCCTTGTAGGAGGCCTTGCAGAGCACAAAACCCCAATGCATTTTATGACCCTAATACAAAATATCAACAACAACAATGGAGTCCTTCTCTAATTCCCTATCCCCATTGGACACCTCAGCAAGCTCAAACTCAACCTTGGAAACAAGGTTGGAGGGGACTTATGTATGGTAGTCCCTCTTACCTGACATATCCACAGTATCTTGCAAACATTTACCAATTACTACCTGGATTTAACCCACCTCAAATACAATCCTTACCTCCACCTCCTGTACAACAACAATTCACAGTACCCTTAAACCCCAACCAGCAGCAACAAGTACCTATAAATGCCAATCAATAGACACAAATACAAGCTTCCCATAACCCTCCTAGACCAACAACAATTCCTTCCCAGCCAATTCCTAACCCCAATAATCGACGCACCCACCTTGTACATAATGCATAAGCCCAAACCTTTCCCACCTATGAAATTCAACTAAGATCCGAGAAAGTTGTAAATCAATCAAATTCTGAAGTAATAATTCAATAAGAAAATGATAATCATTTTGAACAAGAAAATACTCAAACCACCGTTGTAGAAGGAGAGACTTCCCCTCATATTCCACCCACTTCTTAGTCCATAGGAGTACCTCAACAAGTTAATATTCCACCCTACCCTGAAAGACTATTAGAGAAGAAACCTGAGCCACCCTTGCACAAATACATAGAGAATGAGTTACGAAATGTATGTGTAAAAATACCTCTGCTGCAAGCCATTAGGGATATCCCAATATATGCCAAAATCATAAGGGATCTTTTCCTTAAGAAACCAGGAAAGAAGAAGAAGGAAACTTCCCTTGTTCAGGTGGTAGGACAATTATCTGAATTTATTTATGAAATTCCATATAAATATAATGACCCTAGGAACCCAGTAGTCACTGTTGAAATTAATGGTATTTCATTACCGAACACACTCATTGATTTGGGTGCAGAAATTAATGTAATGAATTTTGACACTATGAAAAAGATCTAAATAAACCAGTTAAGGCAAACCCAAACCATGATAGAGTTGGAAGATAAGTCAGTCATTAACCCTGCAGGAAGTTTAGATGATGTCATGGTCACATTAGCTTCTTGGGAGTATCCAGTAGACTTTCTAGTAATCTACTATAAATCATCCTCCAAACCAGGACACCCTATGGTTCTTGGCCTCCCTTGGCTGGCCATAGCAGATGCCTTTATCAGTTGTTGGTTTGGCGAGATGACTATATCCAATGGCACACATAGCCAAAAGCTTGTCCTTTTCCCTCCTACTCAACTAACACAAGAAATACATGTTTGGATAGAAAACCCTTATGGAGAGGAAGATTGCACCAGACCCCTGTTAACACTTGAACAAGTAAAAGGAATGCAAGAACAATCAGATGAACAAGTCTTAATTTTATTTTTGGTTGATATGAACTGCATTGAATATTCTAGGTCTTTTGCAGAATTGTCACATATTTTTAGTTCCGAATTTCAACAAACTTGGCATCCTAATATCACCCAATTATATACTTTATCAAAAGCTTCCTCAGAGAAGGAAGAAAGTACTGAACTTGTTGAGATTAGTCTGGGAAAATCTTTGTATATCAAATCTAGTTTGGAACCAATACAAAACACACAAGTAATTGAAATGCTCCAAAGAAAATTTGATGCCTTTGCATGGGATTATGTAGACATGAAAGGCATTAACCATGACACATGCACACATCATATCTACACCAATGACCAAATCATACCAGTTAGGAAGCCTCAGAGAAGGATGAATCCATCCCTCAAAGATATTGTAAAGGAGGAATTGCAAAAACTCCTTGGAGCCAATCTCATATACCCCATTTCAGATAGTCAATGGGTGTCTCCACTTGTCATAGTTCCCAAGAAAAATGGTAAGTGGAGAATATGTGTAGACTTTAGGGAGTTGAACAAGGCCACCCATAGGGATTATTTTCCCTTACCATTTATTGATCAGGTGTTGGATACCTTGTCCAGAAAGAATTATTTCTCATTCCTAGATGGGTTTAGTGGTTATAACCAAATACAAATAGCACCCGGAGACCAAGAAAATACCACTTTTACCTGCCCATGGGAACCTATTCTTATAGGGTTATTCCTTTTGGAATTTTCAATGCCCCAGCCACTTTCCAAAGGGTTGGCTTAGCCATTTTCTCTGACTTGACCAATGATTGTGTGGAAATATACATGGGTGACTTTACAGTCCATGGAGATGAATTCCAGGAAGCTTTGACCAGTATAGAAAAAGTATTGATTAGGTGTAGGGAAACTAATCTTCCCCTAAGAAATGAAAAGTCAAAGATGATTCTCATTGAAGGTATTGTTTTGGGACATCACATTTCTGGTTTTGGAATTAGAGTTGATCCCGCAATGATTCATATTATCACACAAATCAGAATACCTTCCTCACAAAAATAAGTTCACATCTTTTTAGGGCATGCTGGCTACTATAGAAGATTCATTTTGAGTTTTACAAGATTAGCTACCCCTTTATTCAATTTATTATCTAAAGAATATGAATTTAATTGGAATGATGAATGCCAAGTATCTTTTGAGATTCTGAAAAATAAATTGTCAAGTACCCATGTTTTAAGAGGACCAAATTGGTCCCTTCCTTTTCATATCTGTATTGATGCCTTAGACACATCCCTGGGGGTAGTTCTTGGATAGAGGGAAAATGAAATGACTTATTCTATTTACTTTGTCATTAAAAACCTTTCCCCAGCAAAAGTTAATTATACAGTCACAGAAAAAGAACTTTTATCTGTAGTCCATGCTATCAATAAATTTAGACACTATATTATAGCATATCAATCTTTTATACACACTGATCATTCAGCCATCAAATTCTTAATGAAAAAACCTGTAACAAACCCTAGAGTTACAAGATGGTGGTTATTATTACAAGAGTTTAATATCATTATTATTGATAGACCTGGTAAGGATAATCTTGTGGCTGATTTCTTATCTAGAATGATTCATCTAGGAGATAATGCACCAGTAGATAATAACTTTCCTGATGAATATTTGTTTTCTATTTCTACATTTACTCCTTGGTATGCAGATGTAGTTAACTATCTTGTGATAGGGAAGATGCCTTAGAAATTGTCTCCTAGAGAAAAATAGAAAGTAATTCAGCTATGTGGAATGATGATTGTCTTTATAAAACAGGGCCAGATTTGGTAATCAGAATATGTGTAAGGGAAAATGAGATCCATGATATTCTGAAAGCCTTCCATGATGGTCTTTGTGGAGGCCACTTTGCTGACAAGAGTACCACCTATAAATTTCTGCAATTTGGTTATTATTGGCCTAATATTTTCAAGGATACCAGAACTTATGTATCCAATTGTGATGAATGCCAATGAATGGGTAAGCCTACTGCACAAGACCAAATGTCACTTCAAGACCAGTTAGTCATTGAACCTTTTGATAAATGGGCATTATGTTGTGTAGGGCCCATTAACCCTGCATCTAAGAATAAAAAGTATATAATTGCATGTACTGACTATGTGACTAAGTGGGTTGAAGAAAAATCTTTACAGTCTGCAAGTGAAAAATCAGTGGTAGATTTCCTTTTTCATGACATTTTTACTAGATTTGGTGTACCTCGAGAAATTGTGACTGATCAAGGGACTCAATTTACCTCTAATCTAGTCAAAGATGTTGCAGAACAGTACCAAATCAAGAACGAGAAATCTACACCTTATCATCCTCTGGTGAATGGGCAAGTAGAATATACCAACAAAGTCATTGAGTCCATTCTTACTCAAACAATATAGCTACACCACAAAGATTGGGTTGATAGATTACTAGAATCCTTATGGGCTTATAGAATAACCTAGAGGAATACAACAAGACATACACCTTATGAGTTGGTGTATGGGAAGCAGGTGCTTCTCCCCATAGAATTCCAGATCAAGACCTTCAGGACTGCTATACAAGTTGGAATGAACTTAGATGAATCCCAACAACAAATACTATTCCAGCTTACTGAGTTGGATGAAATCGGGCAAGAAGCACTTCAAAGAACCACCCTTATTCAAGAGCAGAGGACAAAATAGCATGACAAGTATCTCAAAAAGAAAAAATTTGAACCGAGAGATTGGGCCTTGTTGTATAACATCAGGTTCAAGAACTTCAAAGGTAACTTAGCTACTCGTTGGTTGGGACCTTACAAGATTGACATTGTCTATGATAATGGTTCAATCAGGATAAAGACAATTGACGAACATTAGACACCCCTACTCTTGAATGGTCGCCGCTTGAGAATTTATAACAAACCCTTGTCAAAAGAGGAATTTCCAATACGTGTGCTACAAAATTCAGATATGTAGGTGATCAATAAGGAATGAGATCTTCCTACTGATCCACATTGATTGCTTGATTTTTTGTTTTATTTTTAAATTCCTACATAGGTCCGTGGGTTGTGTTTTGTTAATAAGCTGAAGGTAGCAATGGATTCTTACCTCCTTTGTTTTACTTTGACATTTTATTTTTGTTAGTACATTTATGTAATTTATTTGATCTTTCACGAACTTGCTAAAACATCAGTTTTTTTAAGCACCAACAATACTCTGTTCTGGTCTGGTACCAACAGTGTTGATCTACTACCAAAACTATGTTATGGCCCGGTACCAGCAGTCCCATGTTGATATGGTACCAGAAGACTGTCCTTATTCGGTACTATCAAGACATATCATCTATTTTCTAATTGACAAAGAATGCTATGCCTATTTCAATATCTAATGTCAATTAATATGAAGTGTGAAGCCTTGCAGTAACCAGTTAAGTTGGAACCAAGGAGCTGACTGCAGCATCAAATGGCATCTTTCGTGAAGCAATAATTTATTTTGGTTAAGTTGTTGACTGAAGGAAAGTATTTTAATTTCTTTTGGTTCCGTTGCTTGATAGAGAAGATATAATTTATTTTGACTATGTTGCTTGATAAGGAACCATGCTTAATCTGATTTGAATTTTAGAGGTTTCCTTCATCAAAAAGTCCATTACAAACAACATCAGAACTTCAACATGATTAAAGGGATTAAAAATATTAGCCTACAAGTAACTATTTCACCCTAACTAGAATTCAACAGTAATCATTGGACTATCTTTACTAAAGAGTAGCATATGAGTACATGAACACTCTCTTTCGTGGGCACACTAGGAAAATTTTATGGAAGAGGATGCATCAGTACCCTAACGTAACTTTAGGTCATTCTCTTATGGACAAACTCAAACAGACCATACATCTGGAATATTCTAAAGGAATAACATAAATACATGAGTTCATTTTTCCTTCAAACAAATCTTTAAAGACATTCAAATAAGAGAATATATCTTCTAACCCAATACCTTCCCATCCTGTAAAAGGGTTTTTAGACGAGCCTCCCCCTGTCACTCGTGCAAAATCACTCTTTAACAAAAACTAAAATAGGTGACTATGGGACAAGAATCCTCTGATAGAAAAAGGGTTTAAGAGACTAACCCATCGAGATACTGAACAGGTATGCTGGCAGTGGGTACCGGTCTATGGTATGATTAGGAAAACCCATCAAGGTACTGAACATGCCTGTTGGAAATGGGGCATTTTGCCTGGGGAAGGTATGTCTCTCACTAAATAACACAACTACCCCACTGGAGTACTGAACAGGCTTGTTGGCAGTGGGTTATGGTTTGAGAAATGTCTCATTTATACTTGTTTGATTGAAAATTCACTTTTGTCAATATATATATATATATATACAAATTCCATATTAACAAACAAAATGAATACTACAAGAAAATGTCCATTTGATAATTACCCTAAGTCAACTCCATCGATTTGACATCTAAATCCTACATTACCTAAGAAGGAAACTTCGTAAGAGTGGGACCCTTACTAGGGAGTCTAATCTACTTATACTATGAAATTTATCCATAATATCTAATGATAGTAAATCTTTGAAGCGAGTTAGGTTGTATTTGTTCTTATGGAAAAATACAAAAACCTCTCTGTTTTTATTGTTGAATGTTGTGCTTGTCAATAAGTCATCAGAAGAAAGGCAATTTCAGTTTTAACAACAAATAAAGCATGAGATCATATGCTAGGTGACAAATGTGCTTTTGGAATTTGATTTGGTTTCTCTTCTCTTATCAATTTTGTTTCATTGTGATATAGTGTGTCAGATATTTTTGCATAAGGATATGCAACACCTTTGGCATGGGGGTGGGTCAAAGAGCCTATTTCAGGAATATTTTCTAGACTCACATCTCATATTCAGAGACCATCATGTTCACCTTACAACCCTTCAAAACCAGACACAAAGGAAGAAATTAAAAAATAAGCATAGAATAAAGAAGTTTCATGAGGTACAGGAAATTCCAGTACTAATCCTCCAGAAAACTCCAACCTAAAAGATGGACTCTAATAATTTGCAAGCTTCAAATACAAAGGCAAACACATATGCTTCTGATCATGAATATCATATGGGTATTGGTTATGTAATGGTAAAAGAAAAGGTAACATGGTATCGTTTATTTTCCTTTGCTTATAAAACTACAACAAGTATGAAATTGTATACTAGATATTATGACCTTATTGTTAAAACCATGCACTTAACTATTACTTTACTTCCCTCATACCCATATACTTAACCCTAATTAACTTCCTCATCACATATGCACTTGAAAAGACATTGAGGGAAAAATCACACCAAATTTGATATTGAATGAATGTAGTTATGAACTTAAATGATTATTCCCAATAATGATGAACCATGACTCTAAACCAAGAACGTGATTTACCCTTAGTGATCATGAATCTACCTTGTATCATGTTGCACGATTCAACATCAAATTTTTCGCTTGAAGGTTCAATTTCCTATCCCGAACGACAATGATGTTTTAAATTGTCATCATGACTGCTACCAAACATCCTATTCCCATCATTGTACTAATGAGAATGAATGAAATGGCTTATCTGGGTGGTGAATTATCGAATTAAAACCACCTTTCGAATTATCGACGCCATCACTGTGTTCATTCTTGCTTTCCTTGCCATTACCCATATTTTCTCCATTATAGAGCCTATTGTTTAACCTGACATCTCTTCTCTGTGGTATCTGGTACCAAACCCTTACTCTCACATTCATCCAAACTCTTATGCCCATAGCCCGCTTTACACTCACAGTTTATAAGGATGGTTGTGAGTAGGCATGAACTGATCTTCCAGGTTTATAGGGAGACCGAGGAGTTCCAATTGTGTAGAGATAAGTATATCAGAGTGGGTTGGATCCCGTTTTTAGAAAAATTCACAAGTTGTCATGAGGGGATATCTTGTGCATTCACCCAAAGTTACGATGGATAAATTGTGCACATATGTAACCTATAGCTAACCATCGATGAAGAAATTCTAAGGGAGGCCACGAGATTGCCTAGCAAAGGATACAAGTAATTCAAAGGAGTAGGAATCAATAAGGAAATGTGCCAAAGATTTTTGAAAGAAGACCATCAACACCCTGATTGGAAAAAGGGGATTTCTAGAAACTATATTAAGGAGGAATATCATCCAATGCTTTCCATCCTCCAACAATTCCTCACTTCTGAAGGCAGGTATGTTGTAACTTTCCTATATCACCTTAGGCTTTTTTTGCACTTTGAAGAAGGTTCTAAGATTGAATTTCCATATTTTTTATGGATTAGCCTGAACAATATGGTGAGAGGTGTCAAATCCTTATCTAAAACTGATAAGACTAGTATTTATCATCAGGGTCTTATCAAAATGCTAGTTATACATGAAATCAAGAAGAAAAGGTTTAGTTGGAAACCCCTCATCACTCAACACTTTTCCACAAAAAATGAACCTGTAGAGGAAACCCAGCCTGCTCCAGATGAAGATGAGGAACCTAAGAACAAAAAGGGTAAGAAAGACAAGGTAGATCCATCATCCTCCAAAGCAGTGAGCCAAAAAGATAAATCTAGGATGAGAAAAGACTAAAACAATCATGACTCTTCGAGTAAACAAGTAGGGCCCTCTTCCTCAGTTAATAAGGATCTTAAAAGTCAAGAATCGAAAGATAAATCTGAATTAATAGAAAAGATCTCAACATTATAACTTGATGATAATGGTCATAAATCAAATCCCTTGAGGAAAGAGAAGAGTATCTCAAAGCATAAAGGTGAACAACCTATAGAACAACCTCTTGTAACCATTCCACAGACAGAAAAGAGGAAGATAAAAACATTTAGCACTTCTGAGAAGAAGAATCCATCACCTCCTTCTAAGAGAACCACAAGGATCATGGAAAAGAAATTAAAAGAAGTTGTTAGTCCTCTTGCACATGAAGACCCAACAAATTTTAGCTTCTTTCCTCTAGACCTACCAGTCCAGGATGACATCCCTATTTTAACTGAGGAGCAAGTTACTATTACTTTGTGTGGGATGAGAGAGGAAGTGGAAGAAAGAGAACACATCTAGTTGGAAACAATGGAGTCAATGAATACCTTAACAAAAGAACAGATGAGGAAGAAGATTGAAGAGCTACAAAAACAAAACCAGGAACTAAAATAAGAGGTGAAGGAATACCAGCTACTAGATGGGTATATCAAGAAGGGAAACGAGCAACTGAAGGAAACCAACCAACAACTCCAAGATGACCATGAAGAGACTTATAATAAGATAAAAAAGGTACTAAGACTCTGACAATACACTAGGGTCATAAAAAGGGAGTTGAAGGAAGAAGCCTCATCTGTCAACATCATTGATCCACGGGATTAAAAAGAATGGAGTCTCAAGTTTTGTAAAATTTTGAGTATGTTTCAGTTGCATGAGGACATGCAAGGATTTTGGCATGGGGAAATGTTGAGCCTCTAAACTGACATCCCCATCACCATATTATACTCCTCATTTACACCTTTTTTTCCTACCTAAGCTTGGATAAATGACAAAGAACACTATCTCTAGTCACTTATAAGGTCATGAGATAAAGTATATTTGAATTCATGTATTTTGTGGTTTATTAAGATAGGAGATTAAATATTTCATGTGCTAATGTAGAAATTTCTATATGTAGCCTTTGACCTTTGGACAAGTCCGAAACTCCTATGTCATCCAAGCCATCTGGTACTTATGCACCAACTCACACAATCTGATACCTACCATGTATTCTAGTACCACTTGATGACTGTTGAGATCCGATACCCAAACACCGATCTGGTACTTCCGTTATTCCTTCTATCTAAATCTGGTACCAAGAGCACCTCCTATTCAGATCTGGTACTCACAGATCACTCACTGTCGCAATCCGGTACCAATGCCCGTGGCCTGTTTTAGTCTGGCACCAACCAATTGGATGTTGTTCGGATCCGGTACTATCCACCGTGTCTTGCCTGTTATGATCCAGTACCAGTAGAGGAAACAGAGTATGCCAAGTTAAGCTCTATATCGTGCCTAAGATATTTGTTGATTGTTTATTAGATCATCAAAGTTTCTAGCAAGACTATATTGAGATAGTTTGATTATTGCTTCATCCTCATGCACTCTATGCATGAGGATGAAGCTTAAAATATGTAACTGAGTGTGTAAATTTGACAATCATTGATATGTTGAAGATTTCATCTCCTTGTGTTTCACGACTGAGACTGTTTAAATAGTCGTGGCAAGGATGGTGGTTGAGGAGAGCATAGCATGGCACAACATGTCAAAGAAGTGTCGTATATTGTAGAACACATATTGAGTTTGAGTTTGTAACAACCCTAGTAGAATATATGTTTAGGGAATTATTAAGTAAAATTTATTAGGTAATTAATTTTTCTAACATATTATTAATTAAACAAAGATTGGTATAATGATACTAATTAAATATTTATTAATTAATTAATGGTTACAATTTGATTAATTAATTGATTAATTAATTACATGTTACATTCATTGACATGGGTATTAAATTAATAGGGTTAATAAATTATATTGTTCAATTAAATATTACGTATACGGAGGGGATAAGGGGCATTAATAAACGGATAAGTGGACATGAATAATAGGATAAATCATTAATAATCGGAGAAGGTAATGAATGTGTAGATAAGGTAATAAATGAGGGAAAGGGCGGTGAAGGAGGGATATGAGGGGAGGAGGTTTACGAAGGAGGGATTTGCCATTCTACAGGGAGACATTTTGGAGGTTTCTCTTGGATTGTGCAGGGGAGTTTGAGTTCTATAGTCGGGAAGGGTTAGTACAGGGGGCACCGGTTTGCTGGGGGTTTTGGGCACGGGGGCTAGGATGTCCATATGGTATCCTGGAGCTAGGTAGTTGTCCTAGTTGGCAGGGTGGAAACTCAGTTTTGGGCAAAGTTGGTACGTGGCTTCAAGCTGGGCAAAGCAGAAGCAGGAAGGTCAACAAGGCAAGTGGAAAGTGGAGGGTTAGCATTAGACCAAGGTATTTTAAATTACGTATTTGTTTTATTTATGTTATGGAATCATTATTCGTTATGATAAATTTATATGCGTATGTGCGTAATTTATAAGAAATTACTGAGTTACTAAAATCAAGTACAAATTATCGTTTCAGCTTATGGAATTAATGGATGTTAAATTTATTTGGCTACTACACATGGTATCAGAGATTTTTTTTTTAAATCTGGGCCTGAGGGCCAAAGCTCCAAGCTCTAGCTCCAGTCCCACCTAACCTGCAAACCAAACACACTATTATTTTGATTATATATAAACAAATCTATATATATATATAAACAATACAAATTGGAAACGAAAAGGTATAATGATATACAAGTGGAAAATGTTAAATATTTTTGCTAGTGTATGCTTATTTTTATGCATCCACACCTTGAGTACGTGTTTTGTTTTTACACCCAAGTCCATGTAAAACTGCTGAAATGTTGCCTCGTCATGTTTTTGGATCCTCCAGTCGAGCTTCTCTGCAAAACTGCACATTTTTTCCCTTCTACTCCTGCTAGCCCCACACAAACAATCACGCTAAAAACTACAAATAGAAACCACATAAACAATTACCATTACATGCGTTATATAATCCAGTTCCCTATGGCCAATAAGCAGGTGGAATCCATGCAAGCCTGAACAAGGTTGAGCATCATTGTGCTATGAAACGACTTTATTCACCTACTCCACAACTACACTGCTAAAAATCCTCAATGGTTATTACCAACAACTATCGAACTGACAAATTCATGAAACTGTTGATTAAGGTTGGTTGTCATTGATGTCAACCCTTGAAGACCCGTAGCACAAAGTTTTGGGTAATGTACCCAACAGTGTTTGATGTAAATATGACTCATTATTGTTTTTTCATGGTTGATAAGAAGTAAATATGGATGAACTCCAAAGTGGTCCCCTTATGGTGAAAGCCCTCACGGGAAGA
>JZKD02S2233884.1:277254-293102 GCA_000966675.3 Picea glauca
GCACCGGTTTGCTGGGGGTTTTGGGCACGGGGGCCAGGATATCCATATGGTATCCTGGAGCTAGGTAGTTGTCCTAGTTGGCAGGGTGGAAACTCAGTTTTGGGCAGAGTTGGTCTGTGGCTTCAAGCTGGGCAAAGCAGAAGTAGGAAGGTCAACAAGGAAAGTGGAAAGCGGAGGGTTAGCATCATACCAAGGTATTTTAAATTACGTATTTGTTTTATTTCTGTTATGGAATCATTATTCGTTATGATAAATTTATATGCATATCTACGTAATTTATAAGAAATTACTGAGTTACTGAAATCAAGTAGAAATTATTGTTTCAGCTTATGGAATTAATGGATGTTAAATTTATTTGGATACTACAGAGTTTAATAGAAGAGTTTCATTTACTTCAATGTCTTGATTATTGAATTATAATGAATGGATGCAAATTGCGTTGGTAGCATAATCTAATTTCATGTTTTGAGATCTGAGTAAGAGTGATATGTTGATCAAAGACAAACTTATTGTAGACTCCAATCGCTAACCTGTTGAAGCGGCAAGGACCCACCGCCCAACAGAGGTTAGCATTCTTTTATATTAGTGTTATCATTTTATTTTTATAGTGTAACTATTAGACTAGTTGTAGCTTTTATTTCTCAATTTAATTCATCATCACTAACAGTTTCAGATGTTAGCAATATAGTTTAGTTTAGGATTTTGATCATATAATTGCTTAAGATCTTTACTTACTCTGTTTTTGCATATGTCTTGTTTATGTTTTTATAAAATTGATTTCTCTTAGTGAACATAGACATTGGAATCAATATTCAAACATAATGGGAAAAGAACTAGTGAAGTTCACAATACATTATTGTGAGCCACAACATACCCAATATACTAGCTACCGAACTACCCATGATATGCCTTGATGATTGATGTGTGATTTCCTTTTTCAGAGTGTGATTGCATAATTAGATTTTTGGGTCAAATAAAAGAGTTGATCTATCAAAGGAATCCATATCATACTTGCATGTGCCACAATAGATTAGATAGTCCCTCTGTGAAAGTCAACCAAAGTGCATTTTAGTTTGACAGTTTGTTTTATTCCCAACATGCATAATCTATGTTAGTTCTATACTTGTGACATTAGAATTACCTCTCTTACTCGTGTCTTGTAAATCTGTTGATTATAAATCCCATATTTATAATTAATGTGTGCATTATACTAATCATATAATAAACACAACAAGAAGTTGAGAAACAACTCAATGGTGAGACTGCAAAACTAGAGTCTGGAACAGAGTGGTCAACTAGTGCCACGGGAAATGAAGATGATGTAGGGGATCAAAGTGATCTATCCATTGGTGAGGATGAAACACAACAGAGTAGCATGCATAAGAGGAGGAACCAACTAGTAGAGGATTCCATGGAGGAGGAAGAGAAGACATTACAATGTGCCCAAGATATGGAGAAAGAAGAACGTTGGGTGAAATTTCTCAAAACTTTTAGCCAAAAAGATGAACATGAAGAACTGGAGCCTACAGTAGTAGTAGAAGGAGATGATAATTATGAGGAATGGCTCAAAGATTTCAGTCAAGAAGCTGACAAAGATATATTTGTAGAATGTGAACCTACAATAGAGGATAGAGCAATAGATAGCATGGATTTTTCTTATCTATGTGAAGAACTAGAGGCCCTAGAGAGAAGGGTAAAGATGCAAAGTCGGCTAATCCAACAAGTCAGGTTGGAAGTTGATGAAAGGGAGATGCAGCAGAATGAGATGAAGGAGAAGATCCATCCATTGGAATAGCTGGAAGAGGTGATAGAGGAGGTAAAGATATTGATGTTGGAAGCATCACAAGGAGAAACCAACAGAGAAGTATGGGACAGAAGAAAACCTGCATGAGAAGCAGGGTAGAAGAAACAACAGGGAAAAGGAGCATATGGACAATTCCAAGAGAAGGTATGGGACCCTAGAGGATCTCAACAACAAAGCAGAGGGAACCATGAGCGAGAACTCATGATTTTCCCAGCAGTGGAGTATGATGTAGGAGCATATTCAACAAGCACATGTGGAGAGACAACTCAGTGAATTAGCACACCTTTGAATCAATTTAGAATCTTAACATTGGCGTTTCCTACAAATATGTTTTTGAACTGATTGAAAACTGAAGAAGATCAAAACGCTTGGGAGATGAATGAACACGAGTGATCTGGGAGTTTCACTTCTAGAATTTAATGTAATGGAACTTAAGTGGTATTTAGTTTTGTTTCTGGAGTAGATAGATAGTTGGAGGAAACCCTAGAGGACCTCTTGTATAAGTAGATGCATTGTATGCCTGAATAAGGTTGTTGCAAATTGGTAGGAGATAATTGTATGCCTGAATAGGGATGCAATATTAGTAGGAGATGGTTTTTACTAAATGAAAGTTGTTTTTATCAGGCTGTAGCCATTTACATTTGAATGAATATAACAAAGGCATATTGGTCCAACGCATGGTGTTGCTATTGTTTACAGTTTCCCTATTATTTTTTGTTTTCATGAATGAATGAGTTATGTTGTTGAGCATATGATACTATGAAGTATTGGCATAAGTTTCAAATCATTTATCTTTGTTGATCTCATTCAAGGTGTGCATACACTTCACAAGGAGTGCGTTGACGGAGTCAACTTCGACTCACAAGCTCATAGGAGATAGAGTGAAACTTCCATTTTCAAGGAGTGCAAAGAGACTACTAAAAGGTGTGCATAGTTGCCCATAAGAAGCTAAGTCTTTCATAAGAATCGGTTGCAATGAGTGCACAGATTGGAATTTCAACTAAGTGTCAGAGTAGTCCTATGAGGAGTCAAAGGGTTCAAGAAACAAATATCAAGAGAGATAGCATAGAGAAATCTTCAAAGGGAATGAAGCTCTGAAGGTCTCACGAGTTATCCATCAAGATCCATCTAGGAGGGAGCGAGATCGTTCCAGATCGTTGGATATGGGAAAAGTGCACGAGATTTAAGTCTCTGTGTGCACACAGGAGCGAGGATTCGCTGAAGTCCCGAAGAGGTTAGGGGTCATCCATCATCCAGAGGGACAGGTGGTGAAATATATGAAACTCTGCAGCAAAAGTATTACGATATTTTGTGGACAAGGAGAGAGTGAGATCGTCGAAGCTCCGAAGTCCGAAGTTATGAAACTGAACCCATCTAGACCGTAGATCCAGAGGAGGATATGTTTTAGTGTATCACTCGTTGAGAGGATAAGTTATCCAGGAGGAAGGGGTAGCACAGGATCAAAAGTTGTCGAAGTCCAAAGAGTTGTGTGAATCCTGATCATTGGGTCAAGAGGACGCATGGCGGAAGATTATCTACTTCGAAAGAGGAGCACATCGCAGGATAATCTTGGTGAGCAGTAGCGTGAAGAAGGTGAAAAGAGGTAATCTGATAACATCAAATGGTATCGAAATCTTAATTGTGACTGTAGACAACGGGTGAAGGAGGAGAGAGTGTGTGATTCTTTGTGAATGATGGTTTCACATATACAACAAAAAATGGACAATGAGGTAGGCTACAGGGAAAAGTTGGAGATTCTCTAGGTGAGAGAATAATGCACAGAGACTGTCAGGAGGGTAGGAATGAAATACCAGATTTCCAAGTGAGCAAGGGAGAGGAGATGATCTCAGAGGTGAGTTCATATCAGCAAGGAATGATGACAAAGGAGGATCAAAGGAGTATTTTTATCATTGGGGGGATTCAAACATTCCTACCAAATAACCCAACAGAGGCTAGTACAAGTGTTGCACATGAGGAGGTGATGCAACATGAATCCAAGAAAGAGGCCATGGGGCTAAATGATTTTAAAATTAACTGTGTCTATGATGCATGTGCAACAAAGAAAAGACAACCAACAAAGATTGTCAAAGAGGAGGAGAAGGAGAATACATTGATCTCTACCCCAGTAGAAAAGTAAGAGCATGCAATTTTTCTCACAAAATGGAAGCAAGAGTTGAATATGTTTGAGGATTGGTTGAAAAATCTAGACCCGGAAAATGACTGCCAGGATGTAGTCATGCAAAGGGAGACATGATGCCCACGTGAGGAGAAGATAGAGGAAGTTGAAGCTATTCCAACAAGGGAGATGACAAAATTCAATATGTCAGAGAAGGAAGATGAGAAACAATTTAGTAGTGAGACTCTAAAACTAGAGTCTGCAATAGAGTGGTCAACTAGTGCCATAGGAAATGAAGATGATGTAAGGGATCAAATTGATCTATCCATTGGTGAGGATGAAACACAACAGGGTAGCATGCATGAGAGAAAGAATAAACCAACATATAATACCATGGAGGAGGAAGAGAAGACATTACAATGTGCCCGAGAGATGGAGAAAGAAGAACATTGGGTGGAATTACTCAAAAATTTCAGCCAAAAAGATGAACATGAAGAATTGGAGCCTACAACAGTAGTAGAAGGAGATGATCATTCTGAGGAATGGATCAAAATTTTCAGCCAAGAAACTGAGAAAGATATAACTGTAGAATGTGAACCTACAACAGAGGAGAGAGCAACAAATAGCATGGATTTTTCTGATCTGTGTGAAGAACTGGAGGCCCTGGAGAGAAGGGTAAAGATGCAAAGTCAACTAATCCAACAAGTTGGGTTGGAAGTTGATGAAAGGGATATGCAGTAGAATGAGATGAAGGAGAAGAGCCAGCCATTAGAACAGTTGGAAGAGGTGATAGAGGAGGTAAATAGATTGATGTTGGAAGCAACACAAGGAGAAGCCAACAAAGAAGTATGGGAAAAAATAAAATCTATAGGACGAGCAGGGCAGAAGAAGTAGCAAGGAAAAGGAGCAGATAGATAGCTCCAAGAGAAGGTATGGGACCCTAGATGATCTCAACAACGGAGAAGAGGGAGACATGAGCGGGAGATCATTATTTTCCCAGCAGTGGAGTATGATGCAAGAGCATCGTCAACAAGCACATGTGGAGACAAAAATCAGCACCTTAGTGGGCCTTTGAATCAATTCAGAATCTTAACGGTGGTGTTTCCTGCAAATCATTTTTTGAACTAATTGAAAATTGAAGAATATCAAAATGCTTGGACCTGAATGATCACGAGTGATCTAGGAGTTTTACTCCCAGACTTTAATGTAACGGATCTTAATTGGTAGTTATTTTTTTTTCTAGGGTAGATAGATAGTTGGAGGAAACCCTAGAGGACCTCTTATATAAGTAGATGCATTGTATGCCTAAATGAGGTTGTTGAAAATTGGTAGGAGATCATTGTATGCCTGAATAGGTATGAATTATTAGTAGGAGATAGTTGTTACTGAATGTAAGTTGTTTTTATCAGGATGTAGCCATTTACATTTGAATGAATATAACAGAGGCATATCGTTCCAACGCATGGTGTTGCTACTGTTTACAGTTTCCCTGTTATTTTTTGTTTTCATTAATGAATGAATTATGTTGTTGCGCATATGATACTATGAAGTATTGGGATAATTTTCAAATCATTTATCTTCATTGAGTTCATTCAAGGTGTGCATACAGTCCACAAGGAGTGCGTTGACGGAGTCAATTTTGACTGACAAACTCATAAGAGATAGCGTGAAACTTCCATTTTCCAGGAGTGCAAAGAGACTATTGCAAGGTGTGCATAGTCGCCCGTAAGAGGCTAAGTCTTTCATATGAATATATTGCAAGGAGTGCACAGATTGGAATTTCGACTAAGTGTCGGAGTAGTCCTCTAAGGAATCAAAGGGTTCAAGAAACAAAGCTCAAGAGAGATAGCGCAAAGAAATCTTCAAAGGGAATGAAGCTATGAAGGTCTCATGAGTTATCCGTCAAGATCCATCCAGGAGGGAGCAAGATCATTCCAAATTGGATATGGGAAAATTGCAAAAGATTTAAGTCTCTGTGTGCACACAGGAGTGAGGATTCACCGAAGTCCCAAAGAGGTTAGGGTTCTTCCATAATCCAGAGGGACAGGTGGTGAAAGATATGAAACTTCACAGCAGAAGTATTATGGGAGTTTTTGGACAAGGAGAGAGTGAGATTGTCGAAGCTTCGAATTCCGAAGTTATGAAACTTGAACTCATCTAGACCGTAGATCCAAAGGAGGATACGTTTTAGTGTATCTCTCATTGAGAGGAGAACTTATCTAGGAGGAAGGGGTAGCGCAGGATCAAAATTTGTCCAAGTCTAAAGAGAAGTGTGAATCTTGACCATTGGTTCAAGAGGACACATGGAAAAAGATTAGATACTACAAAAGAGGAGCACATCAGAGGATAATCTTGGTGAGCAGTAGCGTGAAGAAGGTGAAAAGAGGTAATCTGATAACATCAAAGGTGAGAAGGTGAAAATAGGTAATATAATAACATCAAATGGTATCAGAAGCTTAATTGTGACTGTAGACAATAGGTGAAGGAGGAGACAGAGTGTGATTCTTTGTGAATGATGGTTGCATGTATGCAGCAAAAATTGGACAATGAGGTAGGCTGGAGGGAAAAGTTGGACATTCTCTAGGTGACAGAATAATGCACAGAGACTGCCAGGAGGGCAGGAATGAAATACCAGATTGCCAGGTGAGCAAGGGAGAGGAGATGAGCTCATAGGTGAGTTCATATCAGTAAGGAATGTCGATAGAGGAGGATCAAAGGAGTTTTTTTATCATTCAGGGGATTCAAATATTCCTACCAAATAACCCAACAGAGGCTAGTACAAGTGTTTCACATGAGGATGTGATGTAATGAGAATCCAAGAAAGAGGCCATGGGGCCAAATGCTCTTAAAATTAACTATGTCTATGATGCAGGTGCAGTAAAGGAAAGACAACCAACAAAGAATTTCAAAGAGGAGGAGAAGGAGAAGACACTGATCTCTACCCCAGCAGAAAAGGAAGAGCATGCAATTTTTATCACTCAATGGAAGCAAGAGTTGAATATGTTTGAGGATTGGTTGAAAATTCCAGAACCAAAAAAGGACTAGCAGGATACAATCATGCAAAGGGAGACAGGATGTCAGCATGAGGAGAAGCTAGAGGAAGCTGAAGATATTCCAACAAGGGAGATGATAGAATTCAATCTGTCAAAGAAGGAATCTGAGAAACAACTCAGTGGTGAGACTCTAAAACTAGAGTCTGGAATAGAGTGGTCAACTAGTGCCATAGGAAATGAAGATTATGTAGGGGATCAAATTGATATATCCATTGGTGAGGATGAAACACAACAGGGTAGCATGCATGAGAGGAGGAATCAACCAGCAGATAATACCATGGAGGTGGAAGAGCAGACATTACAATGTGCCCAAGAGATGGAGAAAGAAGAACATTGTGTGGAATTACTCAAACATTTCAGCCAAAAAGATGAACATGAAGAATTGGAACCTACAACAGTAGCAGAAGGAGATGAGCATTCTGAGGAATCGATCAAAATTTTCAGCCAGGAAACTGAGAAAGATATAACTGTAGAATGTGAATCTACAACAGAGGAGAGAGAAGCAGATAGCATGGATTTTTTTGATCTGTGTGAAGAACTGGAGGCCCTGGAGAGAAGGGTAAAGATGAAAAGTCGGCTAATCCAACAAGTCGGGTTGGAATTTGATGAAAGGGAGATGTAGTAGAATGAGATGAAGGAGAAGAGCTAGCCATTGGAACAACTGGAAGAGGTGATAGAGGAGGTAACTAGATTGATGTCGGAAGCAACACAAGGAGTAGCCAATAGAGAAGTATGGGAAAAAATAAAATCTACAGGAGCAGCAGGGCAGAATAAGAAACAAGGAAAAGGAGAATATAGATAGCTCCAAGAGAGGGTATGGGACCCTAGAGGATCTCAACAACGAATAAGAGGGAGATCATGATTTTCCTAGCAGTGGTGTATGATGCAAGAACATCGTCAACAAGCACATGTGCAGAGAAACATCATCACCTTTGAATCAATTCAGAATCTTAACACTGGTGTTTCCTGCAAATCCTTTTTTGAAATGATTGAAAACTGAAGAAGATCAAAATTCTTGGGATCTGGATGATCACGAGTGATTTGGAAGTTTTACTCCCAGACTTTAATGTAACGAATATTAATTAGTAGTTAGTGTTTTTTCTACGGTAGATAGATAGTTGGAGGAAACCCAAGAGGAAATCTTATATAAGTAATTGCATTGTATGCCTGAATAAGGATGTTGCAGATTGGTAGGAGATCATTGTATGCCTGAATAGGGATGCAATATTAGTGGGAGATAGTTGTTACTGAATCTAAGTTGTTTTTATCAGGTTGTATCCATTTACATTTGAATGAATAAATAGAGGGATATCGGTCCAATGCATGGTGTTGCTACTGTTTACAGTTTCCCTGTTATTTTTTGTTTTCATGAATGAATGAGTTATGTTGTTGAGCATATGATACTGTGAAGTATTGGGAGAAGTTTCAAATTGTTTCTCTTCATTGAGTTCATGCAAGGTGTACATACATTCCACAAGGAGTGCATTGATAGAGTCTGTTTCGACTGACAAGCTCATAAGAGATAGCATGAAACTTCCATTTTCAAGGACTCTAAAGAGACTGCTGCAAGGTGTGCACAATCGCCTACAAGAAGCTAAGTCTTGTGTAAGAATTTGTTGCAAGTAGTGCACAGATTGGAATTTAGACTAAGTGTCGGAGTATTCCTCTAAGGAGTCAAAGGGTTCAAGAAACAAAGATCAAGAGAGATCGTGTGGAGAAATCTTCAAAGGGAATGAAGCTCTGCAGGTCTCACGAGTTATCCATCAAGATCTGTCTAGGAGGGAGAAAGATAATTCTAGATTGTTGGATCTGGGAAAAGTGCACGAGCTTTAAGTCTCTATGTGCACACAGGAGTGAGGATTCTCCGAAGTCCCGAAGAGTTTAGGGGTCATCCATCATCCAGGGGAACAAATGGTGAAATATATGAAAATCCATATCAGAAGTATTCCGGGAGTTTGTGGACAAGGAGAGAGTGATATCGTCGAAGCTCTGAAGTCAGAAGTTAAAAAATATGAACCAGTCTAGACCGTATATCCATAGGAGGATAGGTGTCAGTGTATCTCTCATTTGCAGGAGAAGCTATCTGGGAGGAAGGGGTAGCAGAGCATCAAAATTTGTCGAAGTCTGAAGAGTGGTGTGAATCCTGACCATTGGGTCAAGAGGACGCGTGGAATAATATTATCTACTTAGGAAGAGGAGCACTTCGGAGGATGATATTGGTGAGAATTGGCGTGAAGCGTGAATTTCCAAAGTGTCGAAATAGATCTAGGTCATTTGTTTCGAAGGACACGTGTTGGAATATCTGATACTTCAAAGGAAAGGTACATCGGAGAAAAGTTGCAAAGAGGAAGAAATAAATCTCGAGGCCGAAGAGTCATATTTCATCAGAACCATCTGTTGGAGAGGGATGCATGGCAGAATATCTGCTATTTCGGAGAAAATCCACTACGGGAGAAAAATGAGTGTGTTGAACAAGAACTCCCGAAGGTCGGAGAGCCGAAGTTCGTCTACGTCGTCTGTTTGTTGAGGATAGGTGTCAACAGATCTTCCATTTTAGAAGATAGCCACTTCGGAGGAAAGTGGGGTCGTGCGAGTTGAGAACTCCTGAAGGAAGAAGTGTCGAAGTAAATCGTGACCATAGGATAAGGGAGGATGTGTGTCGTCAGATTGCCCATTCTAGATATCGTGAACTTCAAATAGATTAAAAGGGATAATAGGTTGAATATGAAATAGATTTGGGTCATTGACAATGGAGGACACATGTCATGAGATCATGAACTTCACGGGATTTTTACTCTGGAAATTTTGCGGAGTCGTCTTTCAAAAATTGTCGAAGCACCGGAGCCTGAAGAAATCAGGGTCATTGATTGGAAAAGGGGTGGGGATCGTCGATCCCTCACATGCCAAGTGAGAGATTTGGCGAGCAATGAGAGAAAACAACCGAAGCCAAAAGCTTCGAAGCACCCTTTGATTTGGTGCTTAGGCACAACTCGAGGTCATATAAGGAAAGGATCTAGCAGGGGAAACTAGTGCATGTTATTCAAATTCTTGAAAGAGGCTAGGAGAGATCCTGCGGGTTTGACAGAACCTGCACTTTGAAGGAAACGGGACCTATGTAAATTGGTTTGGGGTCTAGCAGAGGCCCGAAGAGTCAATATGAATCCTTGATTTGAACGATCCTAAACAGGGAAGAACGCAACCTTGAGGGAGAGTAGGGGGTTCTGCATCACTTCGTCTCTCTTTACAGTGGCAGTCTTTTTGTCCTTCCTTTTAAACTTCTTAAACTGCTTATGTTGGATATTGGAAGGTTTATTTGTGGGATATTCTTGAACATGCTTTCCCCTATTCTCAAGGTGAGTGTCTTGCACGCAAAATTTGTCAAGATTGGTGGGGTTAAACAATAGTAAAGTATGACGAATATAATTGTGAAGTGTGTCAATATACTTCACTAAAGTTTCATAAGAATCCAAAGGAATTTTTAATGCAAGAGATTTCTTCCAAAATTCTTCTGTGAAACTTTGTACAGATTGACCTTTACTTTGTCCTAAATTTTTCCACTCCATCATTGGTTTATGTAAATAATTCAATGGATAAAATTTCTTCCTTATCACTAATTTAAATTATGACCATGAGGAAAGAAGATTACCACACTTACTTTTGTCCTAAAGTTTTCTCTCCCACCATACAAGAGTGGTGCCTTCCAACCAAAGAGAAGCCAATTGCACTTTAACTTCCTCTTCATCAATATGTTGAACACGGAAATATACTTCAACCTGTCGGGTCCAATTATCTAGCTTTTCAGGATTAACATCTCCATTAAACATAGGTAAAGAAAATTTTACATCAAGCTTTAATAGAAGCTTTATGGCTAGAATGATGAGAATGATGAGAATGCTTAGAGGAAGAAGAGATAGAAATTGATGGTGAAGATGGAGGCTTAGGAGGGTCTCCTTCAGCCCCTTGATTCACTGAAGCATTATCATTTGTTTGTTTTTCCTTTTTATTCCTTTTCTTATCCATCCTCTTCTCATAGTCTCCATACATTCGCTCGACTATTTCTGACATGCGATAGAAGAGCATATGGAAGTTTTTCTCCTGTTCATCATGCCTGTCCTCTTCATCCATTTTCTTCCTTTGAGATGCATGACCAACTTTGGGATTGATAGTCTTAAGAGTTACTTCACCCTGCCTATGCTTGGACCTAGTAAGCATTCAAACTCAACAATTCAAGTCAAAGATGATTTCTCTGATACCAACATGATCCAGGATCTTTTCATTGATGTGAATTATTAAAGAATTGTATTAAATGAGCATAAATTGAAGCGCACCATAAATAAGAAAAATCTCAATAACAAAGAGTCATAAGTATCAAATATTAACACAAAAACTTGATAATGGAGTTTGGCCCTGATGGACTATGTCTTCGGGTCCTACTCTAAAATGGGTAGGCCTTTTTATTAACTCAGCAAAAGAATTTGGAAAAATACATAAGTATACCTCATTCTGGAATTAAGTTGCAAAATATTTGCTCATACCAAAAAACAGACAACACCATTGAATTTGTGGCATCAAATTACCCAAAAATGATTGTCTCCACACCTCAATATGACTCTTTCACTCCCAATCCCATGAGAAATTTCATCTCAGTTTTTGTGCCTGCAACCTATAATTAATTCACTATACTCGCCTCGTAAAACATGCCTAGTTGTACCATCAAGATCCCTTCGCCCCTCCATTGGAAAACTAGCCATTTAAGTTTAAAATCGGGCAGAATATCCAATGGAGCCGTTTGGCTCAACGGTTGGTGGATTCTATGTTAAGGCGTTTGGTTGGGGAGGTCAGAGGGTCGAGCCCGCAGGCCTCCCCCTTTTGCCTTGTAGTTACAACAACATATACATATAGTGGCTAACCACTGCCAATTTTAGAGTCTGTCATTTATATTTGTTGGAGTTGGTTACAACAGAGGTCAACCACCAGATTTGGTGGGACCTCCACCAAATTTTATGGGCCACACTTTTTTAATTTTGAAATTTTGGTTACAAGCCCTCATTGGGAATTTTCCCACTGCCATGTGGCAGCCCATGACTGGCCCATGTGGCATCCAAACATTGGCCCACTTCATACACATGTACAATCACCCTGCCATGTCTCTTGCATGCCACGCCATCCTTCCATGTATGGTACAGATGCTATGTGTCTGCCATGTCTCGTATAGCCTGCCACATGGATGTACGGACTACCATGTGGAATTTCCCCATTGGTCCACATGTTGACCTAAAATTGTCGAAAATGAGTGACACATGGCAGCCTCTAGTGCTTCCACATCACGATGCTGACATGAGCATGACACCCATCATCCTCTGTGTGTGCCATGGATACTGTATGGATTCTGACATCATCCAGATTGCATATTGATGATGACGTCAGTAATACGGATGTTGACTCATCCCTGCTGACTGGGATAAGTTGACCAAAACTTTGACCATGAATATCTTTTGATCTATAACTCTGTTTGACGATCTATTTACATCGCTAGAAATATTGCGACATGTTCTTCACGTTGATGCCAATCTCACTAAGTTTTAAGGACTTTGATTTTTTTCCCTTTCTCTCTCTGTTGAGGCCAATATGAGTTTCCTGAGTTTCTTATGTGAATTCTGAGTTATCCTTAGTATTCTCTGGATCCTTTTTGGATCATACATACTTATCTATCTTTTGGTTTTTATCTGAGATGATTTCTTGATTTCAATTAGCACCCTTGGGATTCACTAGTTGTCTATTTTATCTGGGTATGAGATCATATTTTCTCTACAATTCAACTTGTAAGGAATTAGTAAATATTATATGTTTTGCAGACCAAAAACCATCTCCTTCTCTTTGATTTTCATCAGTTAATTTATTGTTTATTCCCAAGGAATCATGATATTCATCTTGTGTCAAATGAGAGGGGGGTCCTTCATATTGAAGCTAATTCATATCACTTGTTGGTTCTTGTTCTTTAGTTCCCATGGTTTCAAAATATTTAATATTTAGTTGGTCTTCTATGATATTGTTTCTTATCAAAGGAATGGGTGGTTCTTCATTTCTCCTTAATATTTTGGGATTAAATGGCCTCCAAAATTGATTCTGATTTGGGTTCCTGAATTAATTATTTGGATTAACCTATCCTGGGTTTTGTTGAGGGTTCCTTTGTCCAATGTTATAATTTTTGGGGCCATCTACTCTGTTAGTCATTTCTAACCTAGTGATTTTATTAGAGCGAGCTCTTATGATCTTGTGTAATGTACCCATCCACCCATAGGCCGGCCCATCTACTCTAAAACTCACTTCAAAACTGATTTTGAATTCTGATAACATTTAATTTGAAATAAAGCATGAACTAATTGCAAAAACCACACATGCAATAATCAAAATTCATGCTAAACCATCCAAGAAAGGAACAATGTTCCATGCACAACAGTAACTAGTAAGAAGGCACATTATAAATATGAATCTAAGATATAATAATAATACACAACGGAATATAAATATACAAAAAACATAGAGAGAACTTATCTTTAATTAAACCATCAACAAATGGATATAGACCAAGGACATTCCTCCCAACCATAGACATTTTTGTTCTAATTATCAACAGCAGGTCAGCCCTGAGCCATGGATATGAATCCACAAGGATGGGTCCTAGGCCAAATATAAAACACACAACAGTTAGCTAATTAGTTCTCATGTTTTCCTAACCACACAACAATCCTAATTTTCATATATCTTTCCCCTTCATCCTGCACAACCTAAAGAAATGAAACCCTTTCTCTTCCATGCAATCCCTTGGGATGTTCCATTTCTCTCCATGGCTCTAGTGCTACGAGTCAAGAAATATCCATGCTGGAAACTACAAGGATTCTCAATTGTGACAGTTCTTTTAGAACTATCATCAATGTCATTCCCATAGGAATCCATTCCAATGTAGAATGATCAGTAATTCATCACATCCATCTCAAAATGTCTCTCATCCTCCTTCCATTAATTTTCATGCTCAACCCAAGAGCACATGAAAGATAAAGTCAAATAAGGAATTTTCCAAATGAAATGATTAAGTAAGAACAACCCCTAAACAACCCACATGTAGGGTTTATATAATTACAAGAACCAATAACCACATGGCCTCCCCAAGAATCTCATGTAACCACTTTTATTAATTAAAAACAAAATGGGTAAAAAAAATATAATAAAAAAACTTAACCCCTTTATCCGCCTCTCTCGTGGAATCATAGCCCCCTATCTCTTGTCCTTATATGTATTGCAAACAACTATGTGTTTTATTAATATATATAGATGTATTACATTTCTAGGCACTGCAACCCCTTTCCAACTTTATTGTCTTACCAGCCTAAGTCATATTTACACAATACATTCTAGCTCATATGGATCAAAAGTGGGGTGTTGCATCCCCCTCCCCTTATTTTTGCATTGACCTTAGTGCACAACACAATATTGATGTTCTTACAATTCTAGGAACTTTGGCCTTTAATCCGCACAGGAATTCCAACCAAATTCTTACATACATAGGCACTTGAGTCTAAAAGAAAACATGCATACATAGGCACTCCGACCCAAAACATGCATAATGATCTTAAGAAATTATATTTTTGGCAGTAGTTCCAACCAAAAATCTCTCCTTCCTTATAAGCCTACACAACCCAAATAAATGAAACCCTTTCTCTACCATGCAATCCCTCGAGTCATTCCACTTATCTCTAGGACTCCAATGCACTCATCCAGGAAGTTTCAAAGTTGTGGCTTTAAGAACTCTAGCTGCAACAAGTCCAATGGACTTTCCCCACTCCATATCATTGTCAATGAGCTCGATTTCCTTCTAGTGATATTTTTTTCGATCCCTATTCCATAGCCAACATCTCATCTGTATTATAAACATACAATCATCATGAGATATCATTATAAAAAAATTCAATCATAAATGTCAAATTTGTTTTATACGAGAAAACAAAATTTTCCAAGAATGAGATTCTTGCTCATAATTTGTTTGGCTCTTGAAGCTATAGTAATCACCCAATACCATTATTCCTACTATTTTCTCAACCTTCAATCAACCAAACCAATTGTTAGCACATCGTAACATTTTTTAATTTCTCAAATATGTTTATATACAAAAAATAAAATTTCCCCAGGCATGAGGATTTTCTCATAATCTTTGTCTCTTGTAGTAACAAGAAATTGTCTTATATATGGGCTTACATCCCTTTCACATCCAATACCATTCTCCCTACA
This sequence comes from Picea glauca, assembly GCA_000966675.3. Lineage (NCBI taxonomy): Eukaryota > Viridiplantae > Streptophyta > Pinopsida > Pinales > Pinaceae > Picea > Picea glauca. Next base: position 292,514 of record JZKD02S2233884.1, read on the forward strand.
ATTTCCTCAACCTTTCATTCAACCACACAAACTGTTAGCATAACATAACAATTTGTCACTATTAATTTCTCAAATCTATTTTATACAGGAAAACAAAATTTCCAGGAATGAATTTTCTTCCCGTAATGTTTGGATTCTACAGCTATAGATATTAGTATTCCTTATGGTATTACATCCATGTCATATACAAGACCATGCTACCTGCAATTTTCTCAATTTACACTCAGCCAAAATAGATTGTCAGCAATTATTAAATTCCAATTTCCAAAATTGTTTTATATACAAAAATAAAATTTTCAAACATGATGTTTTGTTCATAATGTTTGGCTCTTGCAATAGTGGAGGTGAGTCTTCCTTATGGGATTACATTACTTCCATTTCCAAGACCATCCTACCTAGAATTTTCCTAACTTATACTCAGCCAAACGAGTTGTCAGTATCTCTTGTACCATATACATACATACATACATAGATTTTCCTTCATAACTGTATTTTTCAGCTCACTATAATTCAGTACATATACTTTACCTCTGTACATGAGAATTCCATCTTCTTTCAGCTCATAAAAATTAAATTTTTACTAAAAATT
>JZKD02S2233884.1:309036-327932 GCA_000966675.3 Picea glauca
AGAGAGAGAGAGAGATGTATGTATGTATGTATGTATGTATTACATTTCTAGGCACTCTGGTCGGTTTCCAACTTTACCAGCTCACTAACCTAAGTCACATTTACATAATACATTCTAGTTCATAGGGATCAAAACCGGGGTGTTACATCTTAGTCATTTCTTCTATTTTTAAATCTTGAGGATTAGAAGTGGAAGCTTGGGTAAGGTACTCTTCTTTTTTCTTCTTTTTATTAGTTTTTTTACCTTAAGTTTGGTTTTACCAGAAGAAACCATATTACCTTCAACATCAACTACATATTTTGCATTTGATCTAAAGTGACAGGTCTCGGCCTCTCTCTCAGCATTATTGCAAAATATGGTATCATGGGCAGCTACAAATGTTACTTTTGTTTATTTTGAAGATGGTCTTATGTCAAAAGTAATTCCATTATATAATTTGTTGAATCTTTTATTAAATTTCAAGACATGTTCATCATTTTTCTTTTTTAAGGTTGAGAATTCAGTTAAATAATATTGGTTATCCCTTTTTTCTCCCCATTGATTCATAAAAGTAGTGTGTAAATCATTCCAAGAACGAATAGAATCATCAAGTTCCTAAACCATTTCCTTGAATCACCTTCTAAACTTTGTATAAACAAATGTATATATACATATTCATAGTCTATAGCTCAGTTGTTAGTGCAATCTAAAAAGCATCTATGCGATCTTATATTGATGCTTCACTTTCACCATTAAATTTAGGTAGGATTTTCAAGTAATTCGTAGGCATATTATGAAGATTTATTGGGAGAACTATAGGTCCATATATAGCAATCACCCAAGGATTTGGTTTTGGTGGTGGTGTTGGAGGAGGAATATTTCCTCCACCTCCTCCTCCTCCTCCTCCCCCTCCTGCTCCAACCATAAAATGACGTAGGATTAGTTTTTTGTCTTCGATAGAGATAGTTTTTCTTCCCGGGAACCTTGAACAATAAAAAGGTGAGTCTTTACTTATACTAGATTCAAGAATTTTGATTTTCAAAATATCATCAACATAATATTTTAAAGGAGTATTAAACTAAGTTCATAACATTCAACTTCATAAATTGAAATATCTTCGATAACATGAATACTTGGTCTTAAAGAACCGTCTTGTTGCTTCTTTCTTGATTCAGAGATAATTTTCTTGGGGTTTGAATGTATTTGAATTTCTTTTGGGTTGGGATTTCCCATTGTATGTCTTCTAGCTCCTTCTATTTTGATTGATGAAGAAGAGAAACTTACTATTGTTGGAGTCACATTTCCTCATCTCTTCTGGCTTGAATATATTCTTCAGATACAATTTCCCAATAATGGTTCACTTCATCTTGTGTTATGGTTGTCTGCAAAGTTATATTGTATAACTAATTCAGGATACTTATTTGATCGTCAATATTGAAAATAATATGAGTTTGTACGAGGTTAGAAAGAGACAGTTATAACCCAATGGAGTCACCTTTATGAAATTTTTTATAGCAATATTCAATTTTAAAAAAAATGGTTTTTGTTTGGTTCTTTTTCATCATCAAGAAATAAAAATATCATTTGTCATTTCCTAAGGAATAGAAATTATTTTCTTGGTTCCCCAGCAACGATGTCAAATCAGATGTTGTTCCTTAGGTTGTTTATTATTATAGAAACAATTCCAAAGAACCCTATGGAAGAAAATATCCTCCCACTCTATGATTTACTGAAAGAATTCAACATCCAAAGAGGGTAACCCTCACTATGTAAATTTGTTAAATATTTTCTCTTCGAATAATTAAAGATAATTAATGTTATAAAACCCAAACTTTGTTTCAAAAGTAGGTTCTAAAGAAACTTGACAGAAAAAGAAGTTTAAACTTTGCAAACCACAATTAACATGTAATCATAAATGCAAAGGGCACCATATTCCCATTTCATTAAATTTTTAAAACAATTTGACATAGATGGAAAAAAAAAACAAAAAGAATAAAGAAACAATCTATTAAAGATAATACATATCTATTAAATTATTGTTTTCCGAAAGACATCAACTTCCATTGGATCACTTTCTTGCTTTCCTAGATTTTTTCTTTGTTAGGAGTTTCTATAACTTAATCATCTTCTTTGAATGTGTCATATTCAATATTGATTGCCAAATATTCTGCTAAAATGTTCTTGATTTACTAAAAGAATTCAACATCCAAAGGGGTAACCCTCAATATGTAAATTTGCTAAATATTTTCTCTTCAAATAATTAAAGAGAATTAATGTTATAAAACCCAAACTTTGTTTCAAAAGTAGGTTCTAAAAAAACTTGACAAAAAAAGAAGTTTAAATTTTGCAAGATCAACCACAATTAACATGTAATAATAAATGCAAAGGGCACCATATTCCCATTTCATTAAATTTTTAAGACAACTTGACATAGATTGAAAAAAAAAATAAAAAAAATAAAGAAACAATATATTAAAGATAATACATATCTATTAAATTATTGTTTTCCGAAAGAGGTGTACTTTCATCAACTTTCATTGGATCACTTTCTTGCTTTTTCTAGGAGTATTGATTGCCAAATATTCTGCTAAAATGTCCTTGATGAGATCTCTCAGAGAACTCTCTATCTTTAGTATATATGAGATTTGGTGTTGAAGCAACTTCTAGACTTTAGTCCATGAATTTTTATTTGTTAACATTTCTTTGGTTGCATCTAAGTGATGGACATAAGATTGAATACTAAATGCATGTTTCATGTTACAAATCACATGGAAAGGATCATATTTCCAAGGATCATGCAATTCAAAGATAAATTTCTTTATCATGCTTTATACAATATCTAAAGTTGATTTATCATTTACCAAGAAACATAAAATTGCTACTGGAAGTTGAAGAAGAGTGGTTTTAGCTTTTGAAGAAAAATGAAGGTAGTCAAAGCTTAATATTTGTCTTATTAATTCTAATGAAAAACTTATTTGAGTAAGGAAAATATGTAACCTATATGATTGAGACTCAAACCCATAAATTCGTATGACTATATAATCTCCAGAAATATACCAGTCTCCAAATTTCATTTGTTGTCCTAACTGTAGGACATTTATGCAGTCAGGGAAAATACTTGGAGGAGATTGATTATGAATTAGAATATACACAATATTCATAACATGATCAACAAATAATTTATAACCTCCCTTATGTCCTTAGTCCCTCAATACATCGATCCATTCAGTAACATGAATAGTGTTTCCCAATTAATCTATTTTATTTAGGTTTAAATATTTAAAACAAGAAGATGGTTGATGTATCGATAAATAAATTAAGTATGAATAATATCTAAATATGTTCCATTCTGCAACATAAAACATGGCTCCTTTCGAAAATTTTCATAGGAAACCTAAAACGGAAGCATCCACTAATGTGTCATTGTTATACCCAAGGAGAAAACAAATCATAGTTATGAATTATTTGACTGAATCCTTAAACAATAATGAACTCAGAGGAAGATTGATTCAACCCCATATGGTTTAATTACCCAACCTGTTATAAAAACCAATCTTTCTGATATCGATAGCGAGATAAACTCGAGGTATAAATTATATTCATCTATTTTATCCCCACTTTCAAATAATGCTAACATTTTTTCCTGAGCTTTCTTTGAAATTGAGGAGAGTTATTTCTAACTTTTGTCCCTAATTACCTTTGATGTTGAATCATAATTTTGAGCACACATGATTATTAATTATGGAAAATGAAAGGTAAGGGGAATGACTTGTTGGAGATACTTCACACACACCTAGGATTTCTTTTTCCTAAGGTTTTCCCTATGTTTATTCATCATTATCCAATCTTCTACATTTTAGGTAGAATATTCATTTTCCTAAATTCTAGGGGAATATTTAGTTCAGTTCACACATCAGTTGGATCAGTTGAGTGGATTCTTGATGCCACATTGGTTCCATCACCATGTAGCATTGGGATCATCACTGCTAATGTGAATTGTCTTTGGGATTATCACCGGAGTGGTGCATTATTAATGCTTTCAGTCAATTAACTAATAACTGAGAAGCTAGTTTACTTAGAATAGGTGGTAGTTAACTCCTGTAACTATCAGTGTGTGTCTATATTACTCTAGATCACCAATATGGTGCATTCGATTATCTTCTAGTGCACACTAGTTGAGTTATACAGAGTCTATCATGTGTAAATTATCATTTATTCATTCAGTTAATACAATTCTTTGATTCTCTCTCTCTCGTTTCCGTCTTTTCTCAATTTTCTACAAACTATGTATATCCTTTTATAGCTAGATCTTATCTTTGTAGGTTCATCCAAAATTACATGGTATGAAAGATGATGGATTCCTAGTAAAAAGACACACTAGACTCTTTTTGTAGGTACCAAAGTTTGAAGACAATGGGAAAATGGAATTTCCAAAAGAATTGATTCTTTCACTGTACAATTTATTTTCATGGAAGCACAAGATGGAATTGCATATTTGAAGGAGAGGATTATAGAATTTAACCATGGGCATAGAGACCAAACCCACATCAACCATAGAAAAATCCAAGTATCTGAATTAGATGGATGAATCGTATGGAACTATTTGCAGCCTTATTTCTCCTGAGATCCTTTTTCACATATCCTCCTGTAAAACCCCCAATGAAGTCTGGACCACCATGGAAGGAATTTTTGGAAAACATAAAGAGATAAAGGGACATATACTCGAAGTGTAATTTCTCACTTTGGATCCAAAAACCTTTGACAATATCCAAGATAGTTTTACCAAATATAAGGATTTGTTGTCGCAACTCAAGGCTTGCAGGGTTGATAAATATAAGGAGGAGAAACAAATAGTTCTCACCATTCTTTAAATACTTGGTCTGGAATACTCAGTGTTTGTATCCACATTTCCTTTAGTTAGGATTTCCTCTCAATCCACCTGTACCATGCCCTCTCTTGATTTTTTTATCGAGTCTTTGATGCAAGAGCAGACCAAGCTCATCAACATGGGAAAAATCAAAGGCTCAAAGGTGCATGCACTTTCTTTGCAAGATGGTATAAATCACCAAAATAAGAAATATAAAAAAAAAGACAAAGGGAAGGCACATGCAAATCCAAAGAAGGAAGGGTACTCAAAACCCTTCAACGGTTCCTCCGGATCGAAAGGTGGAAAGGGAAGAAAAGGGGACAAATGCACTTACTTCCAATGATGATTCCATCCAAAATTTGCATGCATGTAGAAGAAGATAGATCAAATCGAAAAAATACTTCAGAAAAAAAACCTTGGAGATTGCATCCTCGAGGGTGCCAAGAAAAAGAATCCATAAGATCAAAACCCCAAGAAAGGTAAATATAGCCATGCTTTGATTGCCATTAAATTCTCTCTTGATGCTTGGATTGTAGATTCAGGTGCATATAAACACATGGAATCCACAAAGGAAGTCAACTTTTCATTGGATGCATGCAAAGGTCCTCCTATTGTGATGGGGGACGACTCTCTAGTCAAAGTCACCAGAAAAGGGAGAGTTGAACTCACAAACGGGAGCTTCGAGAATGTGCTACACGCTCCCAAAATCTCTGTCAATATTCTCTCTGTGTATCAGGTGACAAAATCTGGCACTGGAAAAAAATTGTGATATTCACACCTAATGATGTGGATATCTATGACATGAAAACCAATTCCAAATTTGCTATTGGTGATCTAAATCACCAATCCATAATCTACACATTTTATGAATTTATTTAACCATATTGTGCATTACTCCTTACACATGTTGATGAAAGAAGTAGGATATGACACAAAAGGTTCGGGAATTTAAATTTCAGATACATGTAACAACTTAGAAAGTAGGGAATTTTCGAAGGTCTACCTAACATCCACTTATCCAAAGGAATTTTTTAGGGATGTGTCCTTGGAAAATACCCTCAAGAGAAATTCGACAAAGGAATGACTCAGAAGGCCTTCTCTCCTTTGGATCTGATCCACAATGATCTAATGGGCCCTTTTCCGCATCCATCAATCAGTAAAGAAAGGTACATACTCACTTTTTTAATGATTTCTCACACTACACTTGAAATTTCTTTCTCAGGAAAAAATCTAAGGTCTTTCAATGTCTCAAAGATGTCAAATCCCTTGTTGAGACACAGTGAGGAAGGAAGATAAAACTCATCCAAATATATAATGGGGGGGAGTATGTCAACCATGAGGTACAAAATCTTTGTCTTGAGGCCAGGATTCAGTTGCAGCACACAATTCCCTATATTATGCAACAAAAAAGAGTTATTGAGAAAAAGAGTAGATCCATGAAAGAGATGACATCTTGCATGTTGCATGAAAAGTCAATTCCATATATATTATGGATTGAAGAACTTAATTGTGTGAACTACATCCAAAATAGATATCCCCATAGATTAATCAAGGTTAAGACCCCCTTCAAGGTCACCCACTTTCATACATTCGGTTCAAGTGCATGGGCTAGGATTCCCTCTAAGAAGAGGAAGGCACTTGATCTAGAGAGTAGAAAGTGTATCTTTTTTGGATACCCAGATGGTGTGAAGGGATACAGACTCATTGATCCCTCTATAGACTGGATCATCATTGAGTGCAGTGTCCAATTCAAGGAAAGTATCTCGCATGCATCTCAGGAGATGCATGCAGACACTTTTGTTCTTCCACCTGTTAGAGATGATGAGCATGCACATGCTGATTATTCTTTAGATGAGAGTTATGATTCAGAGGATTCACTTGATTCAGATACCAAGTCAGTACAATCATATGTAGAGTTAGTGCATGTAGATGTAGATGCAGAGTGAGATTTGAGGCCTAAGTGGCCCACAACTACTCTTAAGGATGCATGAGATCTTGTTGGGTATCTAGCAGATACTAGGAGGACTCGATATAATTTTGAGCATCCTCCTCTTGCACTCACCGCCAATGAACTGATGCCACTGAGAAATATTTTATTGGTTCTTTCTTCAGATCCACAGTACTATGGAAAGGTTGTTGGGAATCCCTTTTTGGAATCTTTCATGTAGGAGGAGTACAACTCCCTCCTCTAAAACTAGACTTTGGATCGGGTTCCCCTTCCTTCAGGAGGAAACTTGTCAGGTGCAAATGGGTCTACAGGACCAAGAGCACGGCATATGGATATGTTAGTAGATACAAATTCAAGCTAGTCGCCAAAGGATTTCAGTAGGTGCACAACATTTACTATGAAGATACCTTTCCTCCAGTAGCGAATATGGATTCCATACTCTTGGTACTTTCCATTGTGGTAGCCAAGGGATGGGAAGTCCATCAGATGGACATGAAGAATGCATTTCTTCATGGAAATATCTCTAAAGAGATATATATGGAGTAGCCCCAAGGATTCATGCAGGATTCATCTTTGGTCTATCGAATGAAGAAGACCCTTTATGGCCTCAAGCAGGCCCCAAGGGAAAGGTATTCCAATATGGACCCCTACCTATTGTCATAGAACTTTGTACATTGTAAGTCATACCCGAACGTTTACATGATCAATATGGTTGATTCACTTCTACTCCTAGTTCTATATGTTGATTATTTTTTTATCATCCGTTGCTCAACTTCAACGATTGCTACAGTCAAGATAATTTTTCATGAAAGGTTATTGATGATGGACATGGGTCCGCTACAATTATTCCTTGGTCTTGAGATCAGTCAAGATGCATTAGGAATCAAACTGCCCCAGGCCAAGTATGCACGATATTCCACATGGAAGATTGCAAGTCTACCTCAACTCATTTCCTTTCAGGAGTTAGACTTGAGGATGGTGGGGAAACTCCACAACTAGACAACACTACCTCAACTGGTAGACAACACACTGTGCATACAACTAGTGGGGAGCTTGTTGTATCTCACACACTCTAGACTAGACCTCTCATATGCAATCAGAGTAGTCTCCCGGTTCATGCAAGAGTCGCATGAGCTACATTGCAAGGATGCAAAGCATATCCTTCAATACATATAGGGCACCATCACCTTTTTTATTCACTATGAAGCAGACTCTGCATTGGACCTCATCCAATACATTGATTCTGACTAGGCTAGTTACAACATTGATCACAAGTCCAGATCTGATTACTCACTCAGTTTGGGTCTTGAGCCCATATGTTGGTCAAGAAAGAAGAAGGATGCTATTGGTCTATCTTCAGTTGAGGAAGAGTATAGTGAGGTATTTAACATAACCACTCAGGCTATGTGGCTACAACATTTTCTCACTGAGTTGGGAATTTAGTTTCACCGATCGATCGTCATCTTGTGTGACAACTAGAGCACTCGGAAGTTCTGCATAAATTCATTTCAGAGGTAGCGGACGAAGCACATCGAGATCCACATGCACTACATCCGGGACTTAGTACACGAGGGGATCATCGACCTGCAGTTCTGTCCTTCAGCAAAACAGACTGCAAAAAAAATCTAATTTAGTTATGGGATCTAATAAATGTTGGATAACATGTCAACCAATGATTATCTCTTGTTGATCATGTTTCTGACATGCTTTAAATGAGTCTACCTACCAACCTGAATGAAAACAGTTTTTGTGATACTGGGTGGTTTCGGGTTCATTTCAGGTGGTTTTGTTTACTTTGAAAAATCTCCAATATAAATTGTGTTTAGCCACATGTGTGGAAAGTGGTTTAGTGGGTTCGAGAATCTTTATATAGCTAAAATTTATCCCCCCGAATTAATCAATACCATCGATCTTATTTATTCATGACCATTGAATCAAAGCGCTTAACTATTTTTAATATTTATATTTAAACTTATAAGCACCTAATTTATTGTATAATCAAACATTATTGTATTTAAAAAACAAATCCTAATGTTATTCTAAGAGTATATAAAAGTAAACGATAAATAAATCTACTTTGGTTTGAAAACACAAAAATATATATATATATATATATATATATATATATATTATTAAGAAAAATTTTATTATCCATATTTAATTACAACATGATAAACATGCCCTAGAATATTATGCTACCAAAACAAAACAAAAAATGTAAATTGGTTTAAACATCAATGAAAAAATGGAAAAATAGTATATTCTAAAGGATCCATTGAATTGTTTGAACTATTTCCTTTCTAAACAAAATACACTAGATAATATATTTCATCATTATAAAGGTTTACTTATGTGAATATTAAAAAAAATATGTAAAACATGTGAACTCCAATAATTATACATTATAAAATTGATAGTGTATTTTTGGAAAATGATAACCACAACATTGAAAAATGATAATCATACCACTAGAAAATAATAATAACACCTCAAACCAATAATTATTGGAAATTGATAATCATATTTTTTTAAATAAAAAATTGCATTTTTGAAAACCAATATTATAACATGCTATTTAAGTCTAGATTCTCACAACATTAATGAAATTAAGGTTTTCATCTCACAACATGCTTCGAAGAAAAAGGGGCAAAGCCCATCAATGAGAAATGCATAACGCAAGAAAGCATACATGATATCTCAAAAGAGTTATATGACAGTCCCCAATAAAGCCAATGAAACCTAGAATAAAAGTGATTGAAAGATAGGGAAGAATGCAAGGAAACAAATGATAACCGAAGCATCAAATAGTTGGAACCCCAAACTATTTCCTTTATTGATATTATTTGAAAGATGTTCAATATATACATGTCTAAATAGGAATCCCATTGATTCATTAAATTATATCTGATCCAAACAAATATGGAAATGAACATATGACCCAACAAGCATATGACCAAAATAAAATAAAAAAATAAAACAGCACCACATAAATGCAAACACATTGTAAAGGGAAATTGACATGTTTCCAATTGCATTTTGAATTAACAAAATTAAAACTCTTTTTGGTTGAACAAAAATACTCTAAGTTTGAACACTAGTCAACGAAAACCAAAAATATATCTAGGGAAACTGTTTAATGTACATGTAAAAGGGTGATAGGAAACTAGGAGTGTAGAGAAAGGTACTCAACAAGATAAAAAGAAAACAACAATAGGAACCAAGAAATAGTTCTTATTCTTCATTGTTCAAATGAATCGGTTACAAAAGGATCCATCTTTATTTATTGACAAAGTTAATTTTGACTATGCATCTAATTGTTAAAATAAAAACTCTATATAAGTTACTTATATAAAGGTGTATGCATTTATTTATCTAATATCTCAATTTCGAGTCTTTAGATTAATAAAGTATGTTTGTATATGATAAAAGTTTGGAGATCCTAGCAAGGTAATACTTTGAATATTAATAATAAAAATACATTAATGGTTGCAATATGGATAAGGATATAGACATAGGGGACTATGATTCCACGAGCAAGGGGTGGTTAAAGGGCTAAGAAAAATTATTATATTTTGTTAAATCTGTCTTGGATTTAGTTGGGAAATTGGTTCTGTGAGCTTCTTTGGGAATCCACGTGATGAATTATTGCATAAAAATATATAAACCATGATTTTGGTTTTTGGAGGGGCTCCTCACTCATCCTCATTCATCCTCACTCATTCTCATCAATTCCTCATTAATTATTTTTCATTCTTGTTATTTCTTTTTGTCATGGAAATAAGATGTTAGAGGTAGAGAGCAATAGCTAGTTGGTTGTAGGTATATATGGGTTATTTCTAGAAAGAAATTAATGCTTGTGTGCATGAGAATGATGGCAATTGAGTAAAATTGTTCACAACTGAGAATCCTTGGAGTTTCCAACATTGATATTTCCTGGCTAGTAGCACTAGAGCCTTGAAGAGAAAGAGAATATCTTGAGGGACTGCATGGAAGAGAAGGGGATTCCTTCTTTGGGTTGTGTAGGATGAGGGGGAAAGAGAGGTAGTAAATTAGGATTGGTGTGAGTGCAAGAAAGAGAAAACAATTGTAACATCTTGATAGTTGAATTTTTTTGGGAGTTATATTCGGTCTCAGAACCCATCCTTATGGATTCATATCCATAGCTGGGTGGAATGTTCGATGTCTGCAACCTTTCGGTGTGAATCTTTTGTGAATACAAGTTCTTTGTTTTTTTGTAAATTATATTTCGTTGTGTATTTTTCTCTGTGTTATGTTTATAATACGTTTTTTTATTGTTAATGTTGTGAATGGAATGAGAAATATTATTTTATAGATATATATCTAGTTCTTTATTTTTTCATGTGCTTGCATCATGTTGAATCTTGCATTTTTTTAATCGGTATCATATTTTCAAAACTCACCTAAGAATGAGAATTCTTGAGGTGCATAGGCATGGGGTATGCTATAGATTAGTATTAGATCATCAATTGCATCACTCAGACCATATGGACTGACACACAGGTTCAAAAATTACTTTTTAATAGAGGTTGAGTTAGAGGGAATCTCGGTGATTGAAGATATTTCTTGAAAATATGAATCTTTTCATACATGGTGATGTGGAGGTCACATGTTGGGTGATATGGCATTAGTGATGTGGACTACCACAATTTTAGGTCCATGGTGGTGGGGTTGCATGCCATGGTGGAAATATCAGGGGTTTGTGGCATTGTGGTGACAGGACCAAGCGATGACGTAGGGGGCACAATTGAAGGGTGGTTTACGAGACTTTAGAACAATGGTTTTGGAACTTGATTCCAAAACCATGTAACCAATCAATGGCGTTGTGTGGATTCATGGTGGCAAGTGGTTATGGGACTTTGGGATTGGCCAACATCCATGAAACTTAAAATATTTTATTGCATGGTGGTTGTTGGTATTCCTTCATTGTCTTCCATCTAGTTAAGCGATCAATCATGTTATGTACCAGGGGTAATGGTGTGGGATAGGACCTCCCCAATCGACGTGGCCAATCACAAGTTTTCAAGTAGGTAGTTGGGTATAATGGGCCCCATAAATAAAAGAAATAAAATAAAGGGGGGGAAAGGAATAAAGAGAAGAAAGGGTGATAAAGAAGAGAATGGAAAGAAAGAATAGGATGAATAATGAAGGGGATGACAGGAGGACGATGAGGTGGGGCTAGGGTGGCTAGAGGGATGACACAAAATCAGCTTAAGGTTCCATGTGGGCCTGAGATTCCACATCAATGACCATGCTAAAATATTTACACATAGGTATATGATGCCCTATGTTAGAAAAAATAATGAGGAGGGATATGTCCATAATGAGGAGGGATATATAAGTGAAAGTGAGAGCCATTTCTCAATTATGCACCAATTCTCCATAATTTGCAAATTAGTGATTTTTGAAGATCATAATGGTACTCTTTGACAGAGCCTTTGTTTTTTATGATATTGTTATAGTGATATAGGGAAGCAAACATAAAAATACACAATGGAGAATTTGTCCATATTTTGAGCTTGAAATGGATATGTTGAAACATGCCAAAACACACTATTATGAGCCACTTTTAGGGAATGTTTGGGATTTTTAGGGGAGAAAAAGAGACCCCAAATCAAAAAAATGGAAAATCGTATTTACTCGACATTTTACTTTCTCATCAATATAGACAAATTTGTTTTAGTAAAATTTTTCCAAATATTCTTAGTTTGGGAGATAACCAATTTTGATATTTTGCTAAACAATTCGTAAGCCTAGAGAAATTGTAAAAATGACAGTTTTTAATTCAAAATTGTTGTAGAAATTTATTGGAGAAACATATTGATGATATGAAAGTTTCTATGTGTTCACCTGTTGGAATATTGAGAGGGGGGGGTGAATTGGTATGAGCACTTTATTGTCACTTTTAACCATAATATCTAATCATTAATTTCATTATTAGTATATCATAAATATATCATGAGAATTATAAATAAAAAAATCATAATAGGCATACACATACACACGGTACATCGGGAACTACATGGAAACCCAAATAGGAGAAAATCATAGAATGTTTTTCTTATATATCAAAAGAATATATTCATTGGAAGCACCAACTTCCCAATTCTCTAGCTACAAATGGAAGGATACTACGGCCCCCTATTTAGAGGATCCAAACTAAAGGAAGCTACAAGTCCCTAAATTATCTAGCTCCAACCAGAAGGAGGATACAACCCCCTGATTCTCATGCTCCAACCTGAAGGAATCTTTAACTCCCTGTTGGCACAGGGGAAAACCTAGGGTTCAATTCTAATAGCGCACCAACAAATCCTAACTACTGGCCCTTTCAGAAACACCTGCGAAGTAGATGAAGTCTCACCTAAAGTAGTGATAGGAGGGTTGAAGGACACAGGTGGCTACAACCAGGGAAAATGCAAGAGGATTCCATAATAATCAACACAAAGTAACTTAATAGTGTTATGTTCAGCTCTGTGAAGTGATTTATCTATCTTATCTTCAATAGTGGAAAACAGTAATGCAATAAGAGTATAACATATAGCAAATAACACAATATCAACCACAAAGAACAACAAGATTTACGTGGTTCACCCTCTCCTTAGGGATACGTCCACAGAACTGTGTTTATTCATATAATAGGTAAACATACAGATCTATCTGCACACTTAGTTGCATATCCTCTCTCTCTTTCTTCCTCTCCTTCTCCCCTCCATGTGCACCCAACTGCAGGGTTGATCTTCGCACCCAGCTGAAGATCCAAAATACAAGAATGCCTTACAACCACAACACTTCTATCTCAATATCTCTCTCATGAAAAATAATAGTAACAACCCTATAAACTCTTCTAGACCTTTATTTATACATTTCATGAATCTTGGACAACCTTAGACCAAAGCCTAGGTGTCAAAACCCTAGGTGCTAAAACCCTAGGTGCCAAATAACCCGTACTTTAAGGACTTTGCCAACCTGTCCTTCCTTTTTCTCCACGAGGTACTCCAAAGAACCTATTATTATCTTCTTCTTCTTGATGAGTTATCCACGGTATATCTCCTTTGTTGCTTTGTCTTCCTTGATCTTCTCTTTCAACGACTTTCTTTTCCTTTACCGTGTTCCTTCTTTTGTTCTTCTTTAACCACTTTGACTCCTCCTTGTTTTGTGTGCTTCCCGCACAGTTGGTACTTTGTCTTTATTCTTCTTTAATCCTTTATTTCTTCCTTAGTACATAACCAAGGGCCAAAAGGCCCCCAACTCTCACATGTGACTTGTCTCGAGTCACTATAGGGTTGACCCTCCTGTATTACTTCAACTGCAGAATGCGCGGAGAATCCTCTGCTTTTTGCTTTGTCCCTCCCTATCATGTGTAGACTATCTTTTCTGTGTCTGCTACCCGATTTCAATTGCACCTAGTACCTAGACCCTTCGTCCTTTTCTTTCACCAAGAGCTGCGCGGCAGTGGGTTGTCACAGTGCATCCTCAACCGGATCCCATTCACTAGACCATCCCTCCATTCTCCATTAAGCATCTTCAAATGAGCAAATCCACCTTCTATAATATAGACAACCTTGAATGGCCCAAGACAATGTGTCCTGAACTTCCCTGGATGCTTCATGAACTTGTTGTCATACAAAAGTACCAAGTCTTCTTGTTTAAATGCTTTCCTCTTGATATGTCGGTCATGGTAATCCTTTTCTCGCTATTTTTGTACCTGCTGATGAATACTGCAATGAACCTATCTTCCTTCAGTTCTATTAACTGTGCGAGCCTGTCTTGAACAACGTCGATTTCATCCATACCTGTAAATGTTGTAATTCTTAAACTAGGAACCAAGTATTCCATAGGTACCACTGCTTCCATGCCATATACTAAATTAAAGGGAGTCTGCGTGGTTAGATTCTTTCAAGTAGTTCTATAAGCTCATAATACTATTGGAATTATCATATCCCAATCATCTATGTTAACACTATAGATCTTAGTCAGCATTGTCTCCAAGATCTTATTGAAGGCTTCGACTGTACCATTCACCTGTGGGTGGTATGGAGTTCTCTTCTGATGGTGAACTTCAAACTCATGAGTCAAGTCTTCAATGGTTTTGTTGATGAAGTGTGTTCCTTGATCACTCATAAGGATATTTGGGCATCCAAATCTAGTTATGATATCATCAAAGATAAATTGTGTAGCTGTAGTTGCACTACATTCCTTAATTTATCTTGCTTCTTCCCATCTGGTCAAATACTTTGTAGCAGTGATAATGTATCGAGCTCCTGTGCGCTTTCCTGGTGGGTTGATTGGTCCCACAAAGTAAATAGCCCATTTTTCAAATGCTTGTAAGGTTAGCTGAGGTGCTAAGGGAATCTCATCCCTTCTTGACGGCTTCCCTATTCTTTGACATACATCGCGGGCTATGTAGTATTCCTTAGCATCCTTGTGTAAAGTAGGCCACCAAAGGCCAGCTCTGAGAACCTTCTGCATTGTTGCTTTCCCTTCATAATGTCCTCCTGGGATGCATTCATGTGCTTCTGTGAGGATCAATGGTCTTTCAAACTCCATAACACATCTTCTTAAGATCTCATATGGTCCCATCTTGTATAACTGTCCATCTATAAGTTGAAAATCTGCAGCACGGACTACCAATTGTTTCTTCTGAATAACTGTGTACTCGCGAGGTGTCATTCCTATGGACAAGAATTAGACTATTTCGGTGAAGTGATCACCGAATTTTATGATTCCCAACAACTGTGCATCTGGTATGGTATCATCCAGGTTGGTAGGTTCCTCTCCATGTTCTAACCTAGATAAGTGATCAGGTCCTTTATTCATTCTTTCTGGCTTAACCACAATCTCAAAGTCATACTCCTGAAATAATAGTAGCCATCTACATATTCTTCCCTCCAACACTGTCTTGTTGACTAAGTACTTCAATGTAGAATGATTAGTGAACATATTAAAATGTCCTCCCAACAAGTAGTGTCTAAACTTATGCAGCGCACATACCATAGCTAAGCCCTCTCTTTTAGTGGTAGTATAATTCCTTTCATATGTAGAAATATTTCTGCTAGCAAAGGCTATAGGGTGGTCAATGTCTCCTACACCTGGTTGTGCTAAGACTACTCCTAATGCAATGGATGAAGCATCGACATGAACATTGAAATCCTTACCCCAATCTGGAAAAACCAAGATAGGCATAGTGACCATTTTCTGCTTTAGTGTGTCGAAGCTCTGTTGGCGTTCCTCTGTCCATTGAAACTTACTATCTTTATTTAATATCTTCTCCATAGGCATTGTTATCTGTGTGTAGCCCTTAATAAACTTTCTATAATATCCAATGTTTCACAATGCAATGCACAACTTTCTAACCAAAGTAGGAGGAGGTAGATCAACAATGATAGCAGTCTTGGAAAGATCTACCAACAACCCCTTTTTTCACACAATGTGTTCTAACAACACTCTAAAAGGTGAAAATAAAATACACTTCTTCATATTAAGGGCAATCTGAATTTTTTTTCACTTATCTAACATTAATCTCAAACATTCAATATGATCTTTCAGTAGGCTAAAGACAGTCCAATCATCAAAGTATGCTTCCAAAAACTTGTAGAAAAAGTCCTTAAATGCTTCGACCACCACCCTGTAAAATATGGTTGGTGCATTCTTCAAGACAAAAGGCATCACAGTGTACTGAAAAGAACCCCATTTTGTAGCAAATGTAGTCTTATGCCAGTCTTCTTTAGCAATTCTGATTTGGTGATAGCTTCAAAATCCATCTGTGAATGAATAGACCTCATGTCCTCCTACATTATCTAGAACCTCATCAGTAAAAGGAGTAGGGAATGGATCATGTAAACATTCATCATTCAATTTCCTTATATCTACACAGATTCTTATTTCTCCTGACTTCTCATCCTGGACCACCATAGGGCTGATCCATTCAAATTCTTCAATTGGTTCTATGATTCCTTATTCCATCATTCTATCTAATTTAATTCTAACTTTTTGCTTGTACTTGGGATTCAGTCTGTAAGGTCTCTGCTTGATAGGTCTTGCATCTTCTCTCAAATGGATCTTCATTTCTCCAAGGGGCCCTTTAATGCCCTTCATGTCTATGAACTTTTTTGGAAACAAGTCCTGATACTCATGCAATAGTTCTATAATCTTACTAATAGTAACATCATCCCAATAATCTGCAACATTTGCTAACTTAGGTTTTTGTTCTGTTCCAATGTTAACTTTCTTAATTTTAATGGGTTTCCCTACAAAAGGTAGTTCAATTCCTGTCCCTTCTATATCTATTTTCCCTTAAGTTTTGAAAATGTTCACATTCCTAGGATCATCATCCTCATCAGCATTAATATTATAAAAACCCTGTAATCGTTGAAGAGGCACAGTCCATTCATCTTCTTCTTGTTCAAAAGGGGGTTTAGATACTTCCTCAAAGACCTTTTGTCCTATAATTTGTAAATCATGATCTATTGTGGGGTACTGGATTTCAAATACGAACGTAGCTATAAATTTTTGGGTCATACCATACCAATATTTAGTGTCTAAGCACAGTTCTTCTTGAAGATACCAGTTGATAGGCATAGTATCTAAGGTGTTAATGAACTTATGTACCCACTGCTCCTTGGGAATGCAGCTCCAGGATTTCTCATAACTTCTCACATGGTCCTTAGGACAACTCTCACCTATGTACCAAGCTTCGCAACCTTTAGCTTGATCTGAAAAGTGAAGTGCCAATAAGGTGCGACATTGTTCCCACTCTGCGATGTTCTTCTTATGTGTTCCCCACCATCTAGCTGATGTTTCTTTCAAGGCTTCATCTAGTTCCACATCCTTTGTTGTACTCGTAAAATTTTCTCAAATTCAGATAGAAATGTTTCTAAATGATTCAAGCCATCAAATGTAGGAAGATTACTTACTTCTATGCCAATCCAATGGACTATCTTGGTCAATCTGGCACACCTCCATGTAGATACTTCATACATTGTGTTCTGCCAATTCTCCAATGCTTCTTTTGAATCTGATGAGCATGCACTTTCACTTTGCCAACTTATATTTCCATCTGTTGTAGGGTTAATATAATCTTGTTGTCTTTTTTTTAGTTTATATATGTTCTCTAGTTTGTAGGCGTGATATTATTCTCTTATAGGTTATATGTATCTGTGACCTTCATCTGGATCAAGAGGTGCAATGACCTTAAGGCCATTACCCTCGAATTTCATTCTTCTCTTTTTTAGGTCAAAAACAGTCAGACTTTTGAAAGACCAATCAATTCCTAACAGCACAGGATAGGGACAACTATCATCAACAATCTCAATTACTTCAAAATATACAAATGTCCTCACTCATTCAATGTCCACAGGGACATGCTCTAGTCTTCCAAAGGGGCTTACCGCCTGTTGGTTAGCCATCCTAAGCCTAATAGGAGAATAAATCAATTTAGGTGTTCCCATTAGTGCCCAAGTTTTCTTTGTCATAACATTTACTTCTGATCCCAGGTATAGGATCATATAGTCCATGTCATTGACTCCAATCTGAGCACTAAGGTGCATTTCCTTGATTGTCCTCCTTTTCCTAGATACTTTATTCATAGCTCTACTCAATAGAGGATCTATTCTTCAAATTTCTTACTATCTTATCAGGTGTTGTAGTTCCTGCACTGCTTGATCTAAAAATGAAGAAGAATTGAAAAACTTGAATAATTATTGCAAGTGAAATGTTATGTGTTTAAAGCAACAGGATCAATTTGCAACACATAAATTAAGGATTACTCATGCAAAATACACCTAGACAGTAGCATAAATATTGAACATAAACACATCTGCATAGCAATTGATAAAGGAGTTCACCCCTCTTATGGGCTATATCTCTTGGTCCAGCTTCCAATGGATCATTATTATTAATTGCTCAAAAAATGCTCAAAAACATGTCTTACAATGCTCAAACTGACAAACCGACTGCTTCAATGGCTTCCTAGCATCCCAAAACCCTTGTCTGGGCTCTTTCGGCACCTCAATCGGTCGAAAAATGAAGAAGTTAGGCCTCCTGGAAGTCTCCCTCTTCAAGCTTGTTGTCTCTGGTTCTACAATT
>JZKD02S2233884.1:329367-344152 GCA_000966675.3 Picea glauca
AATGAGAATCCTTGAGGTGCATAGGCATGGGGTATGTTAAAGATTAGTATTAGATCATCAATTGCATCATGTAGGCCATATGGGTTGACACACAGGTTCAAAAATTACTCTTTAATAGAGGTTGAGTTAGAGGGAATCTTGGTGATTGAAGATATTTCTTGAAAATATGAATTTTTTCAAATTTGGAAATTTTTAGGAAATTTTTCATACATGATGATGTGGAGGTCAGATGTTGGGTGATATGGCATTGGTGATGTGGACTACCACAATTTTAGGTCCATGGTGGTGGAGTGGCATGCCATGGTGGAAATATCAGGGGTTTGTGGCATTGTGGTGACAGGACCAAGCGATGATGTAGGGGCCACAATTGAAGGGTGGTTTACGAGACTTTAGAACTATGGTTTTGGAACGTGATTCCAAAACCATGTAACCAATCAATGGCATTGTTTGGAATCATGGTGGTAAGTGGTTATGGGACTTTGGGATCGGCCAACATCCATGCAACTTAAAATATTTTATTGCTTGGTGGTCGTTCGTCTTCCTTCATTGTCTTCCATCTAGTTAAGCAATCAAGCATGTTGTGCACCAGGGGTAATGGTGTGGGATAGGACCTCCCCAATCAGCATGGCCAATCAAAATTTTTCAAGTAGATAGTTGGGTATGATGGGCCCCATAAATAAAATAAAGGGGGAAAAGGGAAGAAAGAGAAGAAAGGGTGATAAAGAAGAGAAGGGAAAGAAAGAAAGAATATGATGAAGAATGAAGGGGATGATGGGAGGACTATGAGGTGGGGCTAGGATGGCTAGAGGGATGACACAAAATCACCTTAAGGTTCCATGTGGGCCTGAGTTTCCACATCAATGACCATGCTAGAATATTTCCACATAGGTATATGATGCCCTGTGTTAGAAAAAATAATGAGGAGGGATATGTCCATAATGAGGAGGGATATAGAAGTGCAAGTGAAAGCCATTTCTCAATTATGCACCAATTCTCCATAATTTGCAAATTAGTGATTTTTATGATATTCTTATAGTGATATAGGGAAGCAAACATAAAAATACACAATGGAGAATTTGGCCATATTTTGAGCTTGAAATGGAGATGTTGAAACATGCCAAAACACACTATTATGAGCCACTTTTAGGGAATGTTTGGGATTTTCAGGGGATAAAAAGGGACCCCAAATAAAAAAAAAATGGAAAAACATGTTTACTCGACATTTTACTTTCTCATAAATATAGACAAAAAAAATTTAGTAACATTTTTCCAAAAATTCTTAGTTTGGGAGATAACCAATTTTGATATTTTGCTAAACAATTCATAAGCCTAGAGAAATTGTAAAAATGACAGTATTTAATTCAAAATTGTTGTATAATTTTATTGGAGAAACATATTGATGATATGAAAGTTTCTATGTGTTCACCTGTTGGAATATTGAGAGCGGGGGGGGGGGTTGAATTGGTATGAGCTCTTCATTGTCACTTTTAACCATAATATCTAATCATTAATTTCATTATTAGTATATCATAAATATATAATGATAAGTATAAATCAACAAATCATAATAGGCATACACATAAACACAGTACATCAGGATCTATGTGGAAACCTAAATAGGAGAAAATCATAGAACGTTTTTCTTATATATCAAAAGAATATATTCATTAGAAGCACCAACTTCCCAATTCTCTAACTACAAATGGAAGGATACTACGGACCCCTATTTATAGGATCCAAACTAAAGGAAGCTACAAGTCCATAAATTCTCTAGCTCCAACCAGAAAGAGGATACAACCCCCTGATTCTCATGCTCCAACCTGAAGAAATATCCAACTCCTTGTTGGCACAGGGGCAGACCCAGGGTTCAATTCTAACAGCACACCAACAAACCCTAACTACTGACCCTTTCGGAAACACCTGCGAAGCAGATGAAGTCTCACCTGAAGTAGCGATAGGGGGGTTGCAGGACAGAGGTGTCTACAACCAGGGGAAATGCAAGAGGATTCCATAATAATAAACACAAAGTAACTTAATAGTGTTATGTTCATCTCTGCGAAGTGATTTATCTATCTTATCTTCAATAGTGGAAAATAGTAATGCAATAATAGTATAACATATAGAAAATAACACAATATCAACCACAAAGAACAACCAGATTTATGTGGTTCACCCTCTCCCTAGGGATACATTCACATAACCATGTTTATTGATATAATAGGTAAACATACAGTTCTATATGCACACTTAGTTGCATATACTCTCTCTCTTTATTCCTCTCCTTCTCCCCTCCATGCGCACCCAACTGCAGGGTTGATCTTCACACCCAGCTGAAGATCAAGAATACAAGAATGCCTTACAACCACAACACTTCTATCTCAATATCTCTCTCATCAATAATAGTAGTAACAACCCTCTCAACTCTTCTAGACCTTTATTTATACATTTCATGACTCTTAGACAACCTTAGACCGAAGCCTAGGTGTCAAAACCCTAGGTGCTAAAACCCTAGGTGCCAAATAACCTGCACTTTAAGGACTTTGCCAACCTGTCCTTCCTTCTTCTCCACGAGGTGCTCTAAAGAACCTATTAGTATCTTCTTCCGCTTGATGAGTTTTCCACGATCTATATCCTTTGTTTCTTTGTCTTCCTTGATCTTCTCTTTCAACGACTTGCTTTTCCTTTACCTTGTTCCTTATTTTGTTCTTCTTTAACCACTTCGACTCCTCCTTGGTTTGTGTGCTTCCCGTGTAGTTCATACATTGTCTTTATTCTTCTTTAATCTTTTCTTCCTTCCTTAGTACATAACCAAGGGCCAATAGGCCCCCAACACTCACATGTGACTCATCCCGAGTCACTGTAGGGTTGACCCTCCTGTATTACTTCGACTGCAGATTGTGCGGAGCAGACTCTGCTTTCTGCTTTGTCCCTCCCTATCATGTGCAAACTATCTTTTCTGTGTCTGGTACGCAATTTCAACTGCACCTGGTACCTAGACCCTTCTTCCTTTTCTTTCACCGAGAGATGCATGGCAGCGGGTTGTCACAATACAGCTTCAACCGGCTCCCATTCACTAGACCATCCTTCCATTCTCCATTAAGCATCTTCAAATGCACAGCTCCACCTTCTATAATACAGACAACCTTGAATGACCCAAGCCAATGTGTCCTGAACTTCCCTAGATGCTTCATGAACTTCTTGTCATACAAAAGTACCAAATCTTCTTGTTTAAATGATTTCCTCCTGATATGTCGGTCATGGTAAGCCTTTTCTCACTATGTTTGTACATGCTGATGAAATCCTGCAATGAACCTGTCTTCCTCAAGTTCTATAAACTACGTGATCCTATCTTGAACAACGTCGGTAACATCCATACTTGTAAATGATGCAATTCTTAAACTAGGAACCAAGTATTCCATAGGTACCACTTCTTCCAAGCCATATACTAACTTAAAGGGAGTCTGTGTGGTTAGATTCTTTCAAGTAGTTCTATAAGCCCATAATACTATTGGAATTATCATATCCCAATCATCTCTCTTAACACTATAGATCTTAGTCAACGTTGTCTCCAAGATCTTATTGAAGGCTTCGACTGTACCATTCGCCTATGGGTGGTATGGAGTTCTCTTATGATGGTGAACTTTGAACTCATGAGTCAAGGCTTCAATGGTTTTGTTGATGAAGTGTGTACCTTGATCACTCATAAGGATATTTGGGCATCCAAATATGGTTATGATATCATCAAATATAAATCGTGCAGCTGTAGTTGCACTACAGTCCTTAACTGCTCTTCCTTCTGCCCATCTTATCAAGTACTTTGTAGCAGTGATAATGTATCGATCTCCTGTGCGCTTTCCTGGTGGGTTGATTGTTCCCACAAAGTCAATAGCCCATTTTTCAAATTCTTGTAAGGTTAGTTGAGCTGCTAAAGGAATCTCACCCCTTCTTGATGGCTTCCCTATTCTTTGACATACATTGTAGACTCTGTAGTATTCCTTAGCATCCTTGTGTAAAGTGGGCCACAAGAGGCTAGCTCTGAGAACCTTCTTCATTGTTGATTTCCCTTCATAATGTCCTCCTGTTATGCCTTCATGTGCTTCTGTGAGGATTAATGGTATTTCAGAATCCATAACACATCTTCTTAAGATCTCATTTGGTCCCATATTGTATAACTATCCAGCTATAAGTTGAAAATCTACAGCGCGGACTACCAACTGTTTCTTCTGAATAATTGTGTACTTGTGAGGTGCCATTCCTGTGGACATGAATTAGACTATTTCGATGAAGTGATCATCGAATTTTATGATCGCCAACAATTGTGCATCTGGTAGGGTATCATCCAGGCTAGTAGGTTCCTCTCCATGTTCTAACCTAGATAAGTGATGAGGTCCTTTATTCATTCTTCCAGGCTTGACCACAATCTCAAAGTAATACTCTTGAAATAATAGTAGCCATCTACATATTCTTCCCTCCAAGACTGGCTTTTTGACTAAGTACTTCAATGCAGAATGATTAGTGAACATCTTAAAATGTGTTCCCAATAAGTAGTGTCTAAACTTATGCACCGCATATGCCATATCTAAGCCTTCTCTTTTAGTGCTACTATAATTCCTTTCATATGTAGAAATATTTCTGCTAGCAAAGGATATAGGGTGGTCAATGTCTCCTGCACCTGGTTGTGCTAAGATTTCTCCTAATGCAATGGATGAAGCATCGACATGAACATTGAACTCCTTACCCCAATCTGGAAAAACCAAGATAGGCATAGTGACCATTTTCTGCTTTAGTGTGTCGAATCTTTGTTCATGTTCCTCTGTCCATTGAAACTTACTATATTTCTCTAATAGTTTCTACAAAGGCTTTGTTATCTATGCATAGCCCTTAATAAAATTTCTATAATATCCAGTGTGTCAAAATGCAGTGCACAACTTTCTAACCGAAGTAGGAGGAGGTAGATCAACAATGATAACAATCCTGGAAGGATCTACCAACAACCCCTGTTTTCACACAATGTGTCCTAACAACACTCTGAAAGGTGAAAAGAAAATACACTTCTTCAAATTCAGGGCAATCTGAAATTTCCTTCACTTATCTAAAATTAATATCAAACATTCAATATGATCTTTCAATAGGCTAAAGACGGTCCAATCATCAAAGTATGCATCCAAAAACTTGTATAAAAATTCCTTAAATGCTTCGACCACCACCCTGGAAAATATGGTTGGTGCATTCTTCAAGCCAAAAGGCATCACAATGTACTAAAAATAACTCCATTTTGTAGCAAATGTAGTCTTATGTCGGTCTTCTTTAGCAATTCTAATCTAGTGATAGCTTGAAAATCCATCTGTGAATGAATAGACCTCCTATCCTCCTACATTATCTAGAACCTCATCAGTAAAAGGTGTAGGGAATGGATCATGTAAACATTCATCATTAAATTTCCTTAGATCTACACAGATTATGATTTCTCCTAATTTCTCATTCTAGACCACCAAAGGGATGATCCATTCAGATTCTTCAACAATTTCTATGATTCCTTCTTCTAGCATTCTATCTAATTCAATTCTAACTTTTTGCTTGTACTTGGGATTTAGTCTGTAAGGTCTCTGCTTGATAGGTCTTGCATATTATCTCAAATGGATCTTCATTTCTCCCATGGGCCTTTTAATGCCCTTCATGTCTGTGAACTTTGCTGGAAACAAGTCCTAATACTCATGCAATAGTTCTATAATCTTACTAATAGTAGCATCATCCCAATAATCTCCAACATTTGCTAACTTAGGTTTTTGTTTTGTTCCAATGTTAAGTTTCTTAATTTTAATGGGTTTCCCTACAAAAAGTAATTCAATTCCTGGCCCTTCTATATCTCTTTTCCCTGCAGTTTCGGAAATATTCACATTCCTAGTATCATCATCCTCATCAGAATTAATATTATAACAACCCTATAACCGCTGAAGAGGCATAGTCCATTCATCTTCTTCTTGTTCAAAAGGGGGGTTAGATACTTCCTCAAAGACCTTTTGTCCTATAATTTGTAAAGCATGATCTATTGTGGGGTACTGGCACTCAAATACGAACATAGCTATAAAGTTCTGGGTCACACCATACCAATATGTAGTGGCTAAGCACAGTTCTTCTTGAAGATACCAGTTGATAGGCATAGTATCTAAGGTGTTAATGAACTTATGTGCTCATTGTTCCTTGGGAATGCAGCTTCGGGATTTCTCATAACTTCTCACATGGTCCTTAGGACAACTCCGACCCGTGTACCAAGCTTTGAAAACATCAACTTGATCTAAAAAGAACAGTGTCAATAAGGTGTGACATTGTTCCCACTCTACGATATTCTTCTTATGTGTTCCCCACCATCTAGTTGGTGTTTCTTTCAAGGCTTCATCTAGTGCCAACATCCTCTGTTGTACTGGTACAATTTTCTCAAATTCAACTAGAAATGTTTCTAAATGATTCAAGCCATCAAATGTAGGAAGATTACTTACTTCTATGCCAATCCAATGGACTGACTTGGTCAATCTGGCACACCTCCACATAGATACTTCATACATTATGTTCTGCCAATTCTCCAATTCTTATTTTGAATCTGATGAGCATGCACTTTCACTTTTCCAACTTAGATTTACATATGTTGTAGGGTTAATATAATCATGTTGTCTTGCTATCATTTTATAGATGTTCTCTAGTTCGTAGGCATGGTCTTCTTCTCTTATAGGTTTTTTGTATCTGCGAACTTCATCTAGATCAAGAGGTGCAATGACCTTAAGGCCATTACCCTCAAATTTCATTCTTCTCTTTTTTAGGTCAACAACAGTCAGATTGTTGAAAGCCCAATCAATTCCTAACAACGCAAGATAGGGACAACTATCATCAACAATCACGATTACTTCAAAATCTGCAATGTCCTCACTCCTTTGATGTCCACAGGGACATGCTCTAGTCTTCCAAAGGGGATTATTGCCTGTTGGTTAGCCATCCTGAGCCTAATAGGAGAATAAATCAATTTAGGTTTTCCCATTAGTGCCCAATTCTGCTTCGTCATAACATTTACTTATAATCCCAGGTCGCGGACCACATAGTCCATGTCGTAGTCTCCAATCTGAGCACTAAGGTGCATTTCCTTGCTTGTCCTCCTTTTCCTAGATACTTGATTCATAGCTCTACTTAGCAGAGGATCTATTCTTCCAATTTCATACTGTCTTATCATGTGTTGTAGTTCCTTCATATGCCTTTCATCTCTAATAAAATTGATACAAGTATATAAGAAATCGATAAGTTTTCTTACCTATTTTCCTTGCCTAAGTGGGACAGACTGATCAAATGTTGGAGGCATTTCACATTCCTTTACTTCTGGTTGTACCTTAGATGAAGAATATTGTTCTCCTACAAATTCTCTCCTTGCTTCTTCAAAAGTGTGCTTTTCCTTCCTTGGGTCAAACAATGATGCCTTCTCTGAAGCTCTCTTGATCCCTGATCCATCTATGGTCTTTCCTGGTATCACCCTATCTTCTCATGTGACAACACCTCCTCTAGTATTAACAACAACTCTAGGTTCCTCACCACGAGGTTCAACTGAAATTAGTTGGACTTGTTGGTTTCCACCTCGTTTTTCTTGAATTTTGGCTAACAGTACTGGACAATATTCAATGACATGATCAAATGAATTACAGTAGTTGCAAGTAGTAAAAGGGCTCTGACAATCCATTTCCAAATGTCCCGACTGGGCGTAGTTATAGCAAATAATCTGACCTTGTCCTCGACCCATGCCTCCATCTCATCCTCTTCCTCTGAATCCACCACGAGGTTTGAATTTTCCTCTTCCTGGGGAATTGAACTACGCATTATTTCCTTCTGACAGTAATTATCCTTGAATTCTATATGTATCCCTTGATATTTCATGCATGAGGTCATAATCCCTACAATCCTTCTCATCATGCCCCACAGATTTACAAAATGTGCAATAAAGATTGGTGGGTGTCTAGACATATTTTTGCATATAATAACATTCACCAAGGTAATGTCTAGTCCTACATACCTCACACCATGGTATAGTAGCCTGCTTCAAAGGGTTAGGGGCTCCAGAGGCCAAGTATTCATTAAACAAGGGACAATGCTCTTTTTCATGGCCCTCTAGTTTACATCTGATACACCAGATGTATTCTCTTTTCTCTTTCCCTTTACCTTTCTTCATGTCCTCAAGCTGTAAAGATAAACTAGTCAAATGATTCAAAATTTGACTTATACCTGGGCTAGATTCTCCTATAGGGGTTTCTTCTAGTTTCATAGAAATATCTAATTCTTCATCCTGTGAGACAACTTTTTGTTGCATCAGAGGAACTCTGATGTGTGGCAGTAGAGAAGCGATGAACCATTCCTTATGAGGTTTATACGGAATATGAAAATTTAAATGGCCTATCAGGGTCTTAAACCTATGATCAAACTCCCAAACAGGCTCAATTACCTTCTTCTTGATTTATTTCAACTCTGTAGTGCACTGTGACTCCGACTTGGGTTTCTTGAACTCCGCACTCAACATAGTCTTAATTTCATTCAGTGGCTTAGGTTGTACAGGTCCTGAAACAAACTTCATATACCAGTTCAATACATGATCCCTCAAGGTAGTACTAAACTTAGCTCTCCATAAAGCTTCACATTAGAACCAGTGTTGATCAAGATCCTCATATCCATCTCTCCTAAAAATAGGTAGCCTCATTTCATCTACCATAGATCTTCCTTGGTTTTTCAACTGAGTATGTACTAAACCACTTGTAGCAGTACTCTGATTGCTTTGACTACTATGGTTTCTCTGGTTACTTAATGTTGCTAAAACAACAAGAGGATTAATAATACTTACTTTGATAGTAGGCGCAGTCCCTGAAGTTTCTGGTTCTTCTCGGTGAAGTCCCTCAGTCTCTACTTCCTCTTCCCTTGTGAACTCTCAATATTCTTCGTCTAATATCCCTACTTATTCCCCACTGTAGAAATATTCGTCTTGTGCCAAAGATTCATAACTATGCTTAAACAGGTTCGCAAGAGGAACCCTTCTGAACGATCTCCCACTGCACGTGTGTCCAGCCTGTTAGAACCCTATATAATAGGGGATCAGTGTTCTGAATAATATTTATGTTTTTCAAGCATATGTGTTCGCTCATGACGCATGGAGAAGGCGGTGGAAAGCGCCCAACACTGACCAAGCATAAGATGAGTTCTTGCGCGCAAGCTTCAAGGCGACTTCCGGTGCATTTTTTAGCAAAATTGGGAATTGGTTTGAAATGGAAAAAATTGTTGTTCTTGTGGGTAAATGTAAAATTGGGTTTATTAGCCTAATGTGGGTTTTATAATCTATGTTTGGCGAATTTAAAAAATTAAAAAAAATGGCCCCTTGGTCATTGCCTTTATGCAGAGTTTTATGCAAAAAGTTTGACAATATTTTTAGAAAAATGATTATATTGGCCTAGGGCCAACCCTTCTAATACTCAACACTGAGGATAACATGTCATGCACCACCAGCAAACACACAAGCCAGCACCAGCGCCAGCACCAAACCCCAAGCCTCGGGCTCACCTCATCGATGCAACATATGACTGTTGGTTAATATAATCACTCAAAGTTTAGTCTACTGTGTGAATGTGGGATATCGCCAGTAGAAAGTTGAAAAATATATAAAACACAACTTCTAAACCCTATGAAAGGTGTTGAATCAGATTAAAGGTGTCGTTCGCAAGGAATTGACGTTGCCCGTAAAATAATTTAAGTAGCAGCTGGATTAGATCCCAAGAAATTCAACAGACCTTTGAGTAGCCACCACTCCCAGGGAGCTCCCTTCATTCTGACACAACTATTTTCATGTCTGACGTGCTGACCAGGGAACTTGGTAGCTTTAATGTCAATTGCAACAAAAGGTTATAATATAGAAAGTACAGTAAAGAGCAGGGAAGAGGAAAGATCGAATGGATGCTAGTTCGAATCCAGGAGGAAAAGCACCAGGGGGCGATGATGTTATAGATGCCGATTTTACAGACAACAACTAAACCTACTATAATGGGTTATTTGATTTCCTGGAATAATGTTCATTCTAGTTTTATTGTTGTCCTGTAGAGAACATGGTAGTTGAGAATGGAGCCTTTTTTTGATAGAACATTTTACCTCTAGCATTTGAAATACTAAATTTAATATTGTGCAGAAGGTGATGCATCAGAGTGGAAGTCTTCAGCAGCAAATGTGCATGACACTGCTTCAATGGGTATACTATCTACTTCTGAACCAGCAAGCCCGAAAGATGTCATCCAAAAGGTAGAACACAGGCACCAATTTGACTTCACCATAAAAGGTCCTTCTGGATTGGTGCATGGTTTTCCAAGTGCATACGATGATAAGAAGGAAGATGCATTTTTCGTTGATGACTCTGCAATCACAGATATTGTTCACAAGAAGAATGAGAGTGGTGTAGATGGAAGTGAACCTAAATTCCTCGGATTTGTTGTATGTCATGAGATGCAACCTACAGATAACAAGGCCGAAGTAAGTCCAGCAAAGGCATTATTAAGGGATGAAAGGAATATAGGTAGTCACTTGAGTGGAAATGTTGTGGAAAAACGTTCCAATAGAGTGAGTCCAGTCAGTGATCAATGCATATCAGTGGGTCCAACATTCCATGTTATTGTCACTTCTTATGAGGTTGTTATGAATGATAGCAAGGCTTTGGCTCGCTATGATTGGAAATGTTTAGTTGTCGATGAGGGACACCGATTAAAAAGAATTCCAACTACAAATCGCTGAGGATAGTGGCAAACAAGGAACCCGACTTCAACTTGATGTCCACATATTTAGGTAACAGTTACATAGGTGGAAGAGCATCATTGTTTTGTAGCATCATTTCAAAGACAGATGGAAGTCAAAGGCATGTGACAACAATTCAATAACTAAAATCATATCTAGATCTTCATATCAACCCATTATCCAGTTTTCCAGGCGCAGATCATCATCAGGTGGCGAATTTGTTCAAAGTTTTGAACGTTAGCAAAGCACAAGTGGCATTTTCCAGCAAGGGCTTTCAAATTACAGTTGAGAAATTACAGGAGGAAAGCCAACCAGAAAAATATCATCTCCAGATGTCGAGGCAGCAATTAAAATTGTAAATTTCCCTTTGATTTGTTGTCGAGTTCGTTTTAGAGACAGCCTACAGGTGTCAAAAGCATTAAAGCATTGTAACTGTTATCTATTTTTAGAAAACAGAGGCAGAGTGTGAGTCTTGGAAAGGCTGGGGGGTTTGTTTATTATTTATAGAGATGTAAAAGACTAGAAGAGGGTTCGACTGGGCTGAGAGGAGAGGGTTTCGACCTGTGTGAGAGGTCTCAACCTGTAATTTCTATTTTTCTTTGCTGGAGCATGGGCTATGTATGACCAGAGAATATTTTTTGTAATATTTAGATGATCAATCAGCAATGAGCATGTTTTCTTTTACAGGATTCCTATGTGATGATATTGGTGGTGTTTTTCTCTGTGTAATGTTTTTCCTGTGATCATTATGCTTGTTTTCAGTTCTTATTATCAGAAGGAAAGTAATAGAAGAAGAATTTATCAGCAGATACTCTGCCTCTGAGCTTTTGATGATCTTTATGTTTTCTGCTAAAGCTTAGTTCAGGAATTCTTAGCTGCTCCTGTGCCTGGCTTTTACCTCCCCTACTTCTTCCTCAAATCGACGCCATCTAAACTTAATTCGATCCAATATTTCCACTACCTTGCCCTGTGAAAGAACTTTTTCCAGATCTGAGAGTGAATCACATTGTTTAAAAGCGCAGACCCCATTTTCCCAATGGTCCTCCTTGTTGTCCCAAACTGACCATTTAAAAATCAAAACCCTATACTTTTATAGCTAGCCTAACATCTGTCCTTTACAAACCAAGTTAAATCTAAAAGAGAGATCCCTCTCTGAGCCTTGGAGGGCTAGATCCAAGACTCGAAGTGGTTCGAGGTTACCTCTTTGATTGCCTTAGTAGCCTTAGGCAAATTACAGAGTGCTAACACAGCCTCTGCGTCATTGTCATTGTCTGAATTCTTGAACATTAGCTTTAAAATACAAATGATCACTATATCTTCAAGATATTCTTATCATGCAATAACATCTTAATCTTCAGCTTCAAAAAGTGTAGAAACTTTCCTCTAGGTCCCTTAAAGAACTATCTCTCTGCTTGACTATATGATTATACTCTGTCAATAGAAAAATAAGTAATGTACCCTCCAATAGTGCTATCAAAACATATATCCACTACTCTAAACACAGCGTTATCGACTCTCTTGAATTTCTTAATCAACGTCATTGTCCAGACCACAGGTGGTCTAGATCGGATCTCAAACTGAGTGTCTGTTAATCTAGCTAGCCACTCGTACAGTTCCTTATGGACTCCTCCAAAGAAAATCTTGTGTATGTCAGTAAATATGTATCTTTCCAACCAGTCTTTCGTACTAATGCTAGGGTTTTTATTCTGAGCTTCAGCGAAGTCCCTTTCTTTCTCTTTTATCCACTTATGAATCTATGTCTTCGATGGAAACCACCTTGACCTTCCCTCAAGAAGATCTCAGTCCTAGTAACAAAACCATTTGTTGGCACAGGGGAAAACCCAGGGTTCAAATCTAATAGCGCACCAACAAACCCTAACTACTGGCCCTTTCAGCAAGACCTGCAAAGAAGATGAAGTCTCACTCAAAGTAGCGATAAGGGGGTTGCAGGACACAGGTGTCTACAACCAGGGGAAATTGATTAGGATTCCAGAATAATCAACACAAAGTAACTTAATAGTGTTATGTTCAGCTCTTCAAAGTGATTTATCTATCTTATATTTCAATAGTGGAAAATAGTAATGCAATAACAGTATAACAGATAGAAAATAACACAATATCAACCACAAAAAACAACAAGATTTACGCGGTTCACCCTCTCCCTAGCGATACATCCACAAAACTACGTTTATTGATATAATACATAAACATACAGTTCTATCTGCAAACTTAGTTGCAGATCCTCTCTCTCTCTTTCTTCCTCTCCTTCTCCCCTCCCTACGCACCCAGCTGCAGGGTTGATCTTCGCACCCAGCTGAAGATCTAGAATACAAGAATGCCTTACAACCACAACACTTGTATCTCAATATCTCTCTCATAAAAAATAATAGTAAAAACCCTCTCAACTCTTATATACCTTTATTTATACATTTCATGACTTTTAGACAACCTTAGAACAAAGCATAGGTGTCAAAACCCTAGGTGCTAAAACCCTAGGTTCCAAATAACCCAGACTTTAAGGACTTCACCAACATGTCCTTCCTTCTTATCCTTGAGGTGCTCCAAATCACCTATTAGTATCTTCTTCCGCTTGTTGAGTTGTCCAAGATCTATCTCCTTTTCTTCTTTGTCTTCCTTGATCTTCTCTTTCAACGACTTTCTTTTCCTTTACCTTGTTCCTTCTTTTGTGTTTCTTTCACCACTTCGACTCCTCCTCGGTTTGTGTGCTTCTTGCATAGTTCATACTTTGTATTTCTTCTTCTTTAATCTTTTATTTCTTCCTTAGTACATAACCAAGGGTCAACACTCCCTGTGTTCTCCAACACCAAACAAAAGGAGGCTACGACCCCCTTTCCTTTCCCCATCCTACTGCCCTAAAATATAAATGTAGACCAAACTTCCACTACCATAATCACTGCCATTGTCACTGTCACTATCATTGCCAAATCAACTTGTAACCTGTCACATCAACCTATCATTGTATCCAACATGTATTTGTCACTATACCATCAACCTGTAACCGATCATCAACATGTGTTATACCAAAAACTATATGATATCATCCATCAACTATGTACCAACATATGCATCAATGTATAAACCATACTATAATCAAATCATGTACCATGTACCATCAATGACATACCAATAAAGTAACTCCAGACAATATCACAAATGTGTGTCGTTAACAAAGAACCATAACATCCATAGAATAAATACCAAGAATATGTCTCAAGCATATATCACCTCAACCATAACATCCTTATCCCCAAGAGGCCTCCAATATATGCCTTAAGCGTACAAACACATTGAAAACATACCTTTACGCATGAAACCTGTAGCATACCATCTCAAATTGTCTCACAAACTTGTTGTGCCTTCAAGCCTTGTTGCAACATGAACCCATATGTCCTCCTCAAATTTGTATTGTCCTTGTGGTACCAAGACTAGTTGTCTAACGGGGCCTCACATGATGAGCCCTAGACAACCCGCAAGGGGTGCCTCATGGGACACTAGTAGTTTGACCTATGGGGGTCAACCAAACTAGGGTTTCCTCAGAAATTTTTTATCTCCTCTACAACCACAAAACTCTTCCACTTATCACTTTTCTCTACGTCATATTTCACCATTGCAAACTTGCCAATAGATTACTTACTCACAAAAATATGTTCAATAGAATGAATGAGTTAATTTGTTTATAAGAGACTCCTTGAGGTGTATTTACACTTTTTCCAAGTGACCTCTCTTCTTAATCTTAGGGGCTTCTATACTTTCTTGTTACAACCACTTTACCCTTTCATTAATTTACTTGTAACTAACTAGGGGTTTCTTAACCATTATTTGGGGATTCTAATTTCACAAGGCCATAATGTTGGAAATACTAATACAACTGAGAGGGGGGGGTGAATCAGTTGTATGTAAGCTTAAAATTTTTTATGCCTTTTAAATAATTATAAAGAATTCTTCTTGTGTCATCAAGCAACATACATCTTAT
>JZKD02S2233884.1:345041-369045 GCA_000966675.3 Picea glauca
TGACTCTTCTCCTCCCGATAATTGCTGCGCTGCTATTCATTGCTATTGTCATCACTGCAACCACAACTGTACTTGCCATCAATGACAAGTATACGCTAGTTTGCTTTCTGTTAACTGAAATTGCCAACACATAAATCCTCAACCATGAGGAACCACATGGTGTACCACCTATCACCGAAAATGGAATGACAAGGATTATCCATACATGAGTAAGTTACATGCATTTACACCATCCTTCATGACCTTTTTTCTTGATCAACTACGGGTTCCATAACCATACCTTTGGGGATACCAGACTTCTTCATGTAGAAATTTAATGGCAAAATCAACAATCTAATAATTTTTTCATACACTTAGCAACCTAAATATAACTATCATCAATGAACTCTGATATGTATACACTCACATTCAAAAATTACGATATGCAAAAACACACATTGCTAACAGCGAAATAAACACAATGAACAACATTAATTCAACCATGAATAACACAAAAACTTAGGCAAATTCTAGGGAAAACCCCAATGTGGGAAAACATAATGAGAAAGATATATATATATATATATATATATATATATATATATTATTCATCTTCATGAAAGTACATATCTGCAGTAATAACACAATTTCCAGCCAAGAGAAAAAACACTTACAACACCGAAACTATCCCTCCAAATTTCTACCTTGAAACGCATGCCAAGTCTGTATTGTTGTATGGCCCACCCATAAAAAACAACACCTAGAAAACAGAGTCAAACTAATGTTGTACGAACTATCCTTCAACAACAAATATACCAATCTACCTCGATTTGTGTGCCTACACTTGCCTTGATTTTCATGCCCTCTTTTCTATTGTACGGACTGTACATATTCGTACAATACGACCTCCCTCACAACAGTAAATTAGATCACTCACAAAACACAAATTTATTTCTTAGGAAATGTTCCCAAGCTCTCTTGGGGAATGTTCCCTCCTTGGTGCCCTCTTTCCTCTCTCAAGCTTACTCAGAAATCTCTCTCAATCTCCTTCTTTTGTGTCTTGCACACTACCCAATGCATTCTTTTACAATTTCTGAAGATGACCTTTTACCTCCCAAGTGTATTTTCACCTTCCCCAACCCTAAA
This sequence comes from Picea glauca, assembly GCA_000966675.3. Taxonomy (NCBI): domain Eukaryota; kingdom Viridiplantae; phylum Streptophyta; class Pinopsida; order Pinales; family Pinaceae; genus Picea; species Picea glauca. The sequence continues at coordinate 346,167 of JZKD02S2233884.1, forward strand.
TCCAAAAGCCAAGATCTAATATTTCCTTTACAAGATCAAGGGTTGTGATTCATTCCCTCCAAAATAAATTACTTAAAATATTAAAGTACATTTCACTTTATTACATAAGTGCGCTTTATGAAATAAAGTCACTTTAATATTAGAAGGTACACTTCATTAAAAAGTCACTTTAATAAAAGAACCACTTTATAACAAATTTATAAAAACCCATTACAAAGTTAAGTGCCTAGTAGTGTCAACATAAGGTAACATCTACATACAAGACAAAACATGCAGAATACCTCCCGAGCTAAAAAGCTAATAGTCCCTCTTAGCGAGGGAAGTACTCGCTGCCATTACTATCATCTGGTTCGATCACACTATTCTTAGTAGGATCTCCCTCTGAACCTGGAGCCATCATCAACACTTTCACATAACTCAAACTAGAATATCTTCTCCTCATAGTTATCTGGAACCCTGATCTCCCCTGAGAATCCATTCCACCCTAACCAATGTTTCGATCACACTGACTGAGCCTCCTACCAAAGCTACAAAGAGACTCCTTCTCTTCTATCGGAATGCAAGACTAAATCCTTGGTACCACCATAGTCTCAGGAGCCTTCTGATGCTCCTCATCTAATGTCGAACCATACCCTGAAGGTTGTCCTTGCAACATATACAACATGTCCACCCGATCACTGATCAGTTGCAGTTTTATTGGGTCCACTCCCTCCTTGTAGATAAATACATGTTCCCTCTTGGAAAATGTACAATATCCTACATCATTTGAGGTTGATACTGAGAGAAGGTTAACTCTCAACCCTGGAACAAAGAGAACTCCATCAAGCTCCAGAAATCCTCCATACTCGAGTTGGAATCTAAGATTTCCAACTCAAAGTACAACTCATCCCATACCACCTTCATTTACCACATGTCGATCAGGACCTGACTCTGTGATAATTAAGAATATTCGTCGGATTCTTGTCATGTGGAAAGAGGCTCCACTATCCCTCCACTATCCCTCAAATCCTTTGTTACCGACACTAGAAACTAGAGTAACCAAAGAAAATTCCTTGTCATACTTGGAAGCAAATTCCTCCATGGATGTTGTAGCAGTTGTCTCAGGCCCCTCTAGTTCCTTATTCTTCTTATTCCTCTTAGGAAAATGAGAAGCAAGGTGCCCCAACTTGTTACAATAGTAACATCTGACTTTACTCAAGTCCCTCCCAGAACTTCCTTTCTTCTTACTCTTTGCGGCAAGAGAAACATTCTCATCGGCTCCATTTCTCTTCCATCCACTTCTCTGAGATCCTTCCTAGATATCCTCCTGAGTGAAACCATCCCACAGTTTACTCCAATATAGAATATGCTCATGACCCACCACACACTTCACGAAGACTTTCCATTCCTTGGTGAAGCCTTTCAAGGATATCCTCACCAACTATGAATTTGATATGACCTCTCCAACTACAACCAACTCATGTTTCACTTGAGCTACCTCAGTAACATAAGAAGAAACACTCTCCTCCTTACCCATGTTGGAATCATGCAGCTTAGCCTTCCAGGCCATCTTCTGATTTTCATTCTTCGCCTCACATAAGTTCTTAAGTGCATCCCACATATCTTTGGATGTCTTCTTCTCAGCCAAGTGTGGGATAAGGTGATCCTTCACCCCATCTAGAATAATACTCTGAGTTTTTGCCTCATTGACCTCATGCAAATCCAAAGCAACAAGATCTGTTGTGGTTGTTACACATCAAAATTACTTACTTCGATGATGTCTCAATTTCATTATTGCAACTGTCGCAAGTGTCTCAATTTTGTTGGAAGTGTCGCAAGTGTCTCACTTTTATTGGAAGTGTCGCAAGTGTCACAAAAGTCACACTTTCATCTCGCATGTGTCACATTGTGGATGACATCATAAGAACACTTGGGACATCCTCTAAGACTTGTTAGAAGATGAAAATATATTATTTGGCAAAGTGTACAAGATTTTACCTTGAGGAATAATCATCCTAAAAGTATTTTTGGAGATCAACGCTCCCCTGCCCACTTGCAAGGAGCGTTATTTCTCCCTTTTCTCTTGGCAAGGAGCATTGCAATGCTCTGTGGACAAATTTGAGGGAGCGTCACTATGTTGAGAGAATCTTGGGGAAGAATCCCCCTTATATCTAAGGAAAACTAAGAAGCATCTGAGTCAGTTTAGCTCGAATCCAAGTTAAAGGATGGATCTAAGGGAATCCCACGACTGATGGAGCCATATCCTCAACTTATCCAAAGAATATCTAAAGTGGTTGAGCCTCTCAAATCCTATATAAGGAGGAATTCGCATTGTGAAAGGGGGAGAATAATCAATGAAAGGTATTTTCATTCTGATCGTGGATCTTTTGAGAAAGAGATTGGACAAAGAGGACTTGGTGAGGCCATTGCATCTTCATCTATAGTTTGTAAGCACCTTGTTATGTTCTCATTAATATATATGCTTTGTCTGTCTCCTTCAAGTTTGTTTACATTTGCATGGGCGTGTCTCTTCTTGATGAATCTAGTTTTAAACTAATCTTGGTAGAATAGGAAGTATGCATTGTCTTTTTTGTATCTTGAATTGCAAAACACATTAAAGGACTTGAAGATCAAGTGCAACCTGGATCCAGCAAGAAAAAAATTCATAAAAAGGTACTCATTCTTTCTTCCTCTTTTCCCTTGACTAGTTTAGCTACATTTAAAGGAATGTCAGTGTTCAATGTTGTCATTTTTTTGTCTTGTTCATAGGGGTCTAAGATCCAAGAGGACGTTCATCTGTCCGCAGGGGAATTTTCCTACAACAATGGGTGCCACAACAACATAACTAACATAGTTCCAAATCTTGTTCTCCTTGAGAACAACTGACATCCATACCTTCCACTGCAAATAGTTGGAAATTCCATCCAACCGATCCTAAAATATAATGCATGCAGCCATATTCCCTGTCACGGCTCAAGGAAAACGATCACAAATTTTCCCCCTTCAAACTTGCCCAAACATCTCACTACTCACTGTCACCTCAGAGCCCAAACTCTGATACCATGTATAAATTTAATGACAAAATCAACAAGATAATAATTTAGTCATACACTTATAAACCTAGAAATAATTGTCATCAATGAACTATGATATGTATACACTCACATTCAGAAATTACCATATGCAAAAATACACATTGCTAAGAAATTTAGCAATAGAATAAACAAAATGAACAACATTCATTCAACCATGAATAACAAAGAAATTTAGGAAAATTTGAGGGAAGACCCCAATGTGGGAAAACCCAATGTGTGTGTGAGAGAGATATATTATTCAACTTCAGGAAAGTACATATCAACAACAATAACACAATTTCCAGCCAATATAAAAATCACTTACAGCACCCAAACTGTCCCTCCAAATTTCTTCCTTGAAAAGCATGCCAAGTCTGTACTGTTGTATGGCCCACCCAGAAAAAACAACACCTTGAAAACAGAGTCAATTTTTTTCGTACAGACTATCCTTTAACAAAAAATGTCCCAATCTTCCTCAATTTTCATGCCCACACTTGCCTCGATTTCCATGCCCTCTTTTCTGATGTACGTATTGTACAGGTGTTTCGGGTAAAAAAAATCATAACTTCTTCATAACAGATCCAAATTTAGTAAGACCAAATGTATTGGTTATATTACCTCCTATAGTATTCTTTGTACCATTTTCAGATCCATACAATAATTATTTTGTGCGGGGCACGTTCTACAAGTTCGCTCTCTAGAATAATCAAGAATTCAACAAGGTATGTTATTTTTTCTATAGCTCATTTTCTGAGAGGTTCCAAGTAGTGAAACCTGGAGAAATTGCATAAAATACACTGAAGAACATTGTGTAATATTTTCATATCTTTATTCATTACACGTACATAGTTATGATTATTTCAAGTTAGGATTGTTGACTAATCCAAAATTAGTCATGTGAGACTAAAGTAAAGTTTGATGCAAATGCTAGTCTCTTGTTGTTAAAGTTAAGGAAGGTTCACAGGCATGTGATCATATACACCAGATCTATTACAGATTTACAAATCATATTTAGATGATGAAATTTATGAGGGATTTTGGTTGAGGTACATGGTTGAGACAAGCAGTTGATGAGTTGGCACATACATGAGGTGTATAGTTGATGATGTTGGTAAATCTTGATGAGACATAGTTTATGTATTTGATGCATTATTGGTACATATTTGGTGCATGGTTTATGCACTCATTGATGGTATAGGTTGAGGTACAGGTTGGTGCATGGTTGATGCACTTGTTTATGATACAGGTTGATTACAGGTTGTTTGGACAGGTTATTGTGACAAGTTATTTGTACAGGTTTGATGCATTTGTTTATGGTACAGGTTGACATATGGGTTGATGTATGGTACATGTTGGCATGAGTTATTGGTACAGGTTGTTATAGGTTGATTGGTATAGGTTTACAGTAGTATATCTCACAGTGATAGTGTGACATTGGTTCCATAATTCTACTTCTACGTCAAGGAAGTTTGATGGGGAAAGTACAAGGTCACCTTCCAGTTGTAGCTGGAGAAAATAGTTGTTTGTATCCTCCTTTTGGTTGTATCTAGATAATTGGGGAGTTGGAGATTCCCTCAGGTTGTAGCCTGATAAACTAGGGGGTTGTATCCTCCTTCTGGTTGTAGCCAAAGAATTGGAGACTTGGAGATTCCTTCAGGTTGTAGCCTGAGAAAATAGGAGGTTGGAGCCTCCTTCCAGTTGCAGCTGGAAAACAAAAGAAGTTGGTGCTTCCAATGAATGTAATTCTTAAAGACATATAAGAAAAATCATTCTGTGGTTTTCGCATTCTTTGGGTTTCCATATAAAAACACTGGTGTACTGTGTATGTGTATGATTTCTAATTTGTTCATTGTTTATTTACTCTGCAACTATTGGATGATAATTCTACATTGATATAAAACTTGCATTTTGTGGTTAAAAAGGGTTTTTTCTCTATTACTGATTCACCCCCCCCCTCTTAGTAATCCAATAGACCTTTTACCTCCCAAGTGTCTTTTCACCTTCCCCAACCCTAAATCCAAAGGCCAAGATCTAATCTTACCTTTACAATATCAACAGCCATGATTCATTCCCTCCAAAATAAATCACTTAAAATATTAAAATACATTTCACTTTATTACATAAAGTGTGTTGATTAATTGGGTTGGTTGTCATTGATGTCAACCCTTGAAGAAATTTCAGTAGCTAATTCCGGTAGCACAAAGGTTTGGGTAATGGACCCAAGTTTGTTTGATGTATAATGGTATGAGTTTTGATATTTTTGCAAGTAATCCTATTCTAGATGGATAGTACATGTCATTCCATTTCGGGTGGTATGTGGAATGTCACATAAATACTCACGGTTTTAGAGTTATGGCCTTATGAAGTTGGGGGACCCTCATATGTGGGCTTGAAGCCCCAAAAGGTCAAAGAAGTCAAAGTGCTTGCAAAGAAGAAATTATTTAAATAATAAAGTGAAATGACAAATTCAAAGAGGATTATTTAAATAATAAATTGAAGTGACAAAGTCAAAGAGGATTATTTAAATATTAAAGTGAAGTGACAAAGTCAAAGAGGATTATTTAAATAATAAAGTGAAGTGACGAAGTCGGGGAGGATTATTTAAATAATCAAGTAAATGGAGAACTTTATAATTATGGAAAGTGGTTATAAGAAGGTTAACCCTAAAATGAGGAAAATGGGTTAAGTATCCAAGTGGCTATTGGATATATGGACAAGTGGCAAATTGGGAAAGGTTGGACATAGGTGACTATGTGGACAAAGTGGTCTAGAAGATTATTTTAAGGAAGCTACATGAAAGTATAAATAAGTGGCAAGGCTCTCTCATTTTCATTACAATTGAGAATATTGAATATCTACAGGTGACTAAGGTAACCAAAGGATATTTATGCCGAATTACAGAGGGAAGGAGAAGTAAATACGGCTGAAATTCAAGGGAGGATAAATTCTTTTGATGATGCTTTATAAGGTATGTTATTTATAGGTCATCTCACCATTTTCGCAATAACGTTTTTTATAGAATGTTTCATACCATGAAATTGGGAGGTCATTGAGGAAACATATCCAAGTAGTCGTGGTACAAATTTCATCTTGCGGGTCGTTGTATTTTTGGAGTTACACCCCGTGGAAAATAGGGTTTGTGGCTAGTCCTGAAACTAGTCTAAAACAGGTGTTTCGGGTAAAAATGTCATAACTTCTTCATAAAATATCCAAATTGATTAAGACCAAATGTGTTGGTTAGAGTACAGTCTATAGTATTCTATGTACAATTTTCAGATCCATACAAAAAATATTATGTGCGGAGCACGCTCTACAAGTCCGCTCTCTAGAATAATCCATAATTCAACAAGGTATGGCATTTTTGCTATAACTCATTTTCTAAGAGGTTCCAAGTAGTGACACCAGGAGGAATTTCATAAAACACACTGAATAATATTGTGTATTATTTTCAGATATTTATTCATTATAGGTACATAGTTATGATTATTTCAAGTTAAGGTTGTTGACTAATCCAAAACTAATCATGTGAGACTAAAGTAAAGTTTGATGAAAATGCTAGTCTCTTGTTGTTAAAGTTAAGGAAGGTTTTCATGTATGTGATCATATACACCAGGTCTATTACAGAGTTACAAATCAGATTTGGATGACGAAATTGATGAGGGATTTTGGTTGAGGCTGAGGTACAGGTTGGTGCATGGTTGATGCACTTGTTTATGGTATAGGTTGATGCATGTTTCAGGTTATTGGTACAGGTTGATTGGTGCAGGTTGATTGGTACTGGTTTATGGCAGTATATCTCACAGTGATAGTGTGATAGTGGTTCCATAATTCTACTTATACGTCAGGGCGGTTGGACGGGGCAAGGATAGGTGGTTGTATCCACCTTCTGGTTGTAGCTAGAGAACATAGGGGGTTGTAGCCTCATTCTGGTTGTAGCCAGAGAATTGGGAAGTTGTATCTTCGCTCAGGTTGTAGCCTGAGAAACTAGGGGTTTGGAGCCTCCTTCCAGTTGCAGCTGGAAAACAAAGGAAGTTGGTGCTTCCAGTGAATGTAATTCTTCAATACATATAAGAAAAATAATTATGTGGTTTTCTCCCGCTTTGGGTTTCCACGTAAAAACAATGGTGTACTATGTATGTGGATGATTGTTCATTTGTTCATTGTTTATTTACTCTACAAATATTGTATGATAATGATACACTGATATAATACATGCATTATATGGTTAAAAAGGATTATATATCTCTATTACTAATTCACCCCCCCCTCTCAGTAATCCAGCAATAGGTTTCAGAGCAGGTTCCTTCATAAATTAGTTTAACCACAGAAAGGTAGATCATGGAGAGAAATAACATGTATAAAAATGGAATAACACAACTTGATGGACAAAAGTATGCATTTTGGAGCATAAGGATGAAGACATATATACAAGAAAAGGGATTTGAAATTTGGAAATCAATTGTAAATGGATACACAACACCAACAGTTCCACCGACAAATGACAAAGCAATGAAACACGGTCAGAATAATTCCAAAGCCACAAATGCACTTTTGAATGGTCTTGGAGAATTGATATTCACCAAAGTTGTACATTGTAAATCTGCTAAAGATATTTGGGACAAACTTCAAAATATTTATGAAGGACATTCAAAAGTCAAAGCAACAAAGCTTCAAACTTACAGAGGTTAGTTTGAACAACTAAAGATGAAGGAAGATGAGAATATTGCAGCTTACTTTTTACGAGTCGATGAAACAGTAAATGAAATCTTGGGATTTGGAGAAGAAATCAAAGAAAATGTAATTGTTCAAAAGGTAATAAGATCTATTCCTATGAGATTTGACCCTAAGATATCATCACTAGAAGAAAAAGTAGATCTAAACTCAATAAGCATGGACGATCTACATGGAATATTCACAACATATGAAATGAGAACTGAACAGGAAAATACAGATACAAAAGAAGAAGCCTTCAAAGCATCCAAAAGGTCAAAAGAAAAGGGAAAGCAAAAATAAAAAGAACATAGTAGGAGCAATGATTGTTACACATTATTTTGGTCATTCTGATAATGACCTCATAGGCATGTGTTTAGGCTTCCAAAACAATCTTTCACATGAGGAAAATGGTTGAGTTCTTCCCCTACAAGGCACATTTTTAGAATGATGTCGCAGGTTGACAGTGGTACATAGTGCGGAAATCAAGGATTTCCGCAGGCTGCTCTATGCCTGGCCTGCGAGATTTCTACATGTTGCTATATAGGTAGGGTGCGGTGGAGCTTGAAGCTAAGTAAAGGAAGAAGTTTCACGAAGTTTCTATAAGGACAATCTTCTAGAATGTGAGGTGGCATCTGTATGGTTGTGATTTTATTGGTTTCTATGATTTGGTGGGATCATCCTCATCCTAGTAACCACTTCATATTCTCCTATATAATAATGGATTTATGATGGAAAAGATTAAGCAAGGTCAAGCAAGATTGAGCAAATAATAGGCTGAAGATTGTGTGAAGAACCCTGATACAATAGATGCTTGAGGCCTCCATTTGTCCATCAAGATTTTTGGATTATCTTCATGCAAATTCAGAGCAAGTGTATGTGTGTGCTGGAAAAAAGGACCACCGAAAGGGAACTTGCAACATCAAGGCACTCTGGTTGTATCTTCCACTTTTACTTAATATGATACAGCGACATGTTTCTTTCCCATAAAATCATTAGTATTTTATTACATGACTCCTTGATCACATGTTTAGGTTTCCATTGAATCTACAATTGTTTCTTTCACTTTGGTTGGTTTGTGTTATTGCAGATCTAATCTAACAAGAGCACCAGAGCGAAGCGGGGACAACAGAGATATAAGGAAGCGATATATAAAGGTATGTCATACAGTCCTTTGATGATAAATTCAATGGTATCAACCTAGGGAAAGCATCATGTCCGGTCTTGTTTTGTTCTAGATCTAGGTGGATCTAGGGAGGTTAGTTTATGTCTACATTCACCGATTTATCCAATAACAAAATTGGCGAATCCACTAGGGATATGACTTGATTTTGGTTTTTTGTTGGCCATTTTCTCTATACCTATTCTTTTCATTTGAAATCAGTCCCTGAGTCTGTGGGAGATCCATTCAGACTCTTTGGATTTAAAAATACACTTAGATCCTTTTCCCTTTTCTCAGAATTTCTTGATTTACAAACACCTCCGCACTGTACCTTATACATAGCCTGTGGAAACCTCTGATTTCCGCACCCTGGTTGTTTTCTTCAGTGTGGGATTTCTACACCCTATCCATTTCTGGCCTGAAGAAACCATTAATTTCCACACTGTGATATGCTATTAGCCTGCGGCGGTGTCTGTGATATTTTTTGAGTTGGGTATTAGCCTCTGTTGATACCCAGTTTTTTATTTAACCAACTGGAAAGGATTTTTAATGCCAACATATGACTTTTTTCTGAACTTTTGACTTGTTGTTGATTGGTTTTCGGGGATCGAATACCTCTCTTAGTCATTTTTTGGTTTTCATTTTTTATTTTTAACAAGAAGGGTATAATATTTGAGCTTGTGTTTGGGTGCTTGTTCGATTAAAAATATTGGATTGGATTTGAAATTTTGGATTGATTGCATATTTTGGATTGCTTGATGATTGAGAAGTTGTCTCTTCATTTTCATTTGAGGAAATACTCTCTCATCATTTTTTAGTTTTTGTCTTCATTGAAAGTTCGATTTGGGTGCTTGTTGAAGGTATAGATTTTTTTGGATTTCTTGTCTTTTCTCCGCCATGCCCTTGGTCTGGTGTTAGAAAGAAAAAATTTGAAGTTATCCATTCATTTGAATAAACATATATAAGAAAATTTATTGCGTTTAAGAGAAGAGAACATTGAAGAATTTCATTGTTTATTGGTTGTTTGAAATTGTGTTCATTTAAATAAAAATGAAGTATATTTTGTAGTTTACATTATTCCAGAAACACCTTCTCCTTGATGTAGATAGAATTCATTGAACGAAAAATTTGCATCATTCATTTCTATTTGCATATTGTTGGGTCAAGTTCTTACACAACATCAGTTTCATTCCTGTCTCCCTCTTGAGTAACGACAGCCATTAAAAATATTGTGAAAACCTAAAAATTAACTAGTAATTTTTTCTAGGGCTCTTTTACACCAACATTAGCTAGGCTGGAGCTTTGGAATAGGCAGTGAGACACACTCTCCAAAGAAAAACACACACAATAGCACCTTGTGATAGGGAGTGTAAAATTTCATTTGCAACATTTTGTCTTGGGAAGCCCTTCTCACTCAAGGTTCAAACCTTAGGTCGCATTGAGATTAGCAGAGTTGTTCACCCTACTTTGTTGGTCTCGGTGTAGATATTGTGCGTATTATGGGGGTTGCTTGAAGGTATACCCACAATGATGAGTGGAATCCTCTCAAGTTGATTTTGGGCTAGATACCCTGCCCTTGCGCATGGATCAGACTGTCGACTGTCTCCCCAGGCATCATTTTTGTTTCTGGTAGCCTTAGTTGCCTATGTTCTTAGGGTCTTACACAAGGTGACTGTGGAGGGGCCAGTCTTCATGGTACCTAGAATCAACGTTGGCCAGACTCACTCGAGATCCTTGGAGGGTATACCCACGATTATGTGTGGGAGCTTGCACCAGGGTGTAAGTTCGTTAAGCAGGTTGTCAATGTAACTTTTCCACCCTAGCCCAGCCCCTTCTTATCTTGACTTCACGATGTTGGATTTCATCACCAACTAGTGACTTCAGAACAAGAAGGTTTTGTTTTCTTGGTTTTTATTCCTAGATTCTACTAGCGAATGTTGTTTGTTTACATAATTGGCCATAGCGTTTTTCCATTAAATTTTTGGTTCAGCCAACATTGACCCTCTACGTCGTTCACGTATGATGCAAGGACTACCTTAAGAAGATACGAAAGTTTCCCAACCCTTTCTCCCTAATCCACCAGAGGACTCTCCTCAACAGAGTGAGATCCAATACCACGTACCTGCATAAGCAAAGAGAACAGACTCTTTAGAAATTTTTTGAATCGTTTCTGATTATTTGGACACTTTTTGTTTACCTACTGGATATGAGAGACATATTCTTTGACTCAACTCGTCCAGAGAACTTGTTGTTAACACTTCTGGAATACCAGCTGAAGTCCTTGTTGGCCTTGAAAATGAGGATCCTTTTTGGACCACTAACATATCTTGAACTCCAACTTCTAGACGGGACCCTCCCGGCTCAGAGGCAAAAGCTGAGATACCTGTCGTTTCTGAACCACCCAAAACATCTACTACATTCATGAAACCTTTATATCATTTTAACAGTACAACTTGTTATTTCTTTGTTGGTTTAGAGGCTGGGCCCAGCTCAACTATCCATCTTCAGCAGGCCCATTCCACAATGTTCCCAAACACTATGATTATTCCCATCGGGAACACAGTGGCTAGCCAACCTCCTATTGGTACACCACGTTCGTCTAGAAAAATCATGTCACTCCCTCTTGGGTATAATGCCTTGAATGCTTCTATCCCCATTCCTGCCCAAGTTCCATCTAGAGCTTCTGGGTCTTTACTCCTCCTGGGTATAAGGTTTCTTCCAGTTCTATTCTAACACCATCCCAATTACTCTCCGAAGGGTCTAATCCACCTTTTATAGGAGGATTCAGACCCAGTGGCTCTACTGCCTTTGGAATTTATACTCTGTTATTCACTTGTGGTTATCACATTCCTATTAGGGGACAGTATAACCCAGGGGAGGAAACTCAATTTGGAGGTCAAACCCAAATTGGGGCATCATCCTCACCTGGAGGACAATCCCTACACGGAGGATATAATCCACAGTATAATCCACAGTATGGACAAAACATCCCCATATCACTAGCCCAGTATTGGGATCTTCTTATTCAAGGGAATCCACAATCGTCTGGAGGGAAACAACCTTAGGTTATATCTTTTATACCCATTAGCTCGGGCCAGTCATACCTCGGTTCTTCCAATCCTATTTGGGGTTCGAACGTTCAACCTAGTGTCCCTCCCCAAGGGACCATCCCCAATCAGTACAATCCTGTGGCCTACCCGCCTCCGCAAACACACCCGAATATGTTAGGACCTTTGCCTCACGTACAAACCACTTATGGTCCTACTAGTCTACCGATGAGACTCCCTCCCCAAAATTACCATTATCCTCCTATGAATAGACAATTACCTTTTTTAGCCACCTTGGATCTACCTGATTTTTCTAGAATCTTGAATGATCCTATCCTGCATTCTCACCACTGGCATGTGATACTGACAAAATTACCATCCGATATCCCAAAATTTGACGGTAAATCGGGAGAGGATATGAACAACCATGCCATGACTTTCCACCTTTGGCATTCATCCAATGCTTTGATGGATGATTCCATTCGGTTATGACTCTTCCAATGAACTCTCACAGGTTCAGCTGCAAAGTGGTATATAGAACTACCATGAGGTTTCTTCATTGACTTTAATACCCTCGCCATAGATTTCCTTACACACTACCAATTACCTATCCGTTATGAAACAAGAATAGAGATCTCGAGTTCCTTCAAACAAACTAAAGCCACTCACATATCTGATCACATTCATGAGTGGAGATGAAGACGACGTTTGATCAAACTCGATCGTCCTGATCAGTTATTGGCGGAGTGGTTCACAAAATCATTCATATATAATATCTCTCATGATATTTTCGTGGGTGGCGTTGTCACCGAAGAACATGCTATCATTCACGCTCAATACCTCAACCTCATTTATTCATAGACGGGTACTCTTTATGACTTACTCCCTGATGCACCTCACCCTTCTACCACCGCTACTTCAACTACTCCTACTACTACTCATGTGGCTGAAAGTGTGATTGGCACTTTCCATGCTCAACCTCAAAATACGCAATCCTCTCCCACCAACCCCAAGTCCAATTCTTCTAATGTTCAAAATGATCTGTCTCCTACTCCTCCCACTGGAAAAATTTTTGAGGTTAGCTTTGTTCAATCTACCCCTAGCAGAAAGAATAAATGTAAAAAAGGGAAGGGTAAGAATAATGAGGAAAACAATAACCCGCAGTTTGAGAAAACCAAAACCCAAGATGTTGATGATAAGTATAATTGCAAACCCCGATACCCTTGTTTTATCTATGGTGATGATCACTATATGAAATATTGTCCAAGACGGGCCGACGTTACTAAGTTCCTCCAAGGAATCGCGAAACCTCCCACACCTGTCATTTTGTCTAAACCTTTCCCTTCTCAACAACAAGCCCAACTGGTCATCCATGACCAACCCTCTCCCTCCACTACTTCTTATGTACTCATGTGCACTGGTGATTCCAGAAAGAATGACGTTACACTGACCACTCGAGCCAAAGATTATTCTTCCTAAAAGGAGAAGGTTGACGATATAGCACCTTCGTTGGTTCAACAAACTCCTTCAACTTCACCTTCCAATGTTCCTCTTCATATAGAAAGATCGAGTCTCGATACAGTTCTTCTCCCTCCCCCAAAGGGTGTTGTTTGAAAGTCCACCTTCAACCCTCATGCATGTGCTCCTCAGAACTATAGCATTGTATAAGATCTGGCGCAAGCACCTTTTGCAATGTCGGCTCTCCAAGTCCTTCGAAGTTTCCCTACTCAATGGAAGGCACTACTAAAGGCTATCGGTGGAATTGACCCTACGGATACAAATTTGATAATTTTTGACCTCGAAGATCACATTCTAAGACTCCCCTCTCCACTAGAATTCAAAATACAAGTTGTTGTCTCCAACAAGAACATCTGTAGGACTGTTATTGATGAGGGTACCTCCACGTGTTTAATGTATGTTGCCTGTTGGAGAGCCATTGGCTCTCCTCCTCTGACCAAATCACATAACACTCTTAAGGCCTTCAATGGCTCTGGCTTTAAACCCTACGGTGTACTTCCTTCGTTTTCTATTACGTTGGAAGGCAAATCGGTCAACGTTGAAGTTGAGGTCTTTGATGCACCTCTCGATTATAACCTCTTACTTGGCCATAGATCGATTGACACAATGTGCACCGTTGTGTATACCCTTTTTTTCATTTTATGTTTTCCACATCAGGGAAAGGTCATCACTATCGACCAGCTAGCCTTTTTCAACTCTGACACCCATACTAGCAACATACCTTTTATCGTGAAGACACTTCCTGGGTATGAGAACATTGTTGTGGGCCTACTTAAAGATTCCACTATGATCGGCACTTTATCGATCCCACCTCCCAATGTTCCACTTCCTTTGGTTGCCTAGATCAACAGGATTTCCACCTCGGTTCTCCCAACTCACCCGTCTTCCGACCCATGGATCATACCCAAACCTGGTGATTATCCTCTCTATGGAAACCAAATTCCTTTAGGTCTAGTTGAATCTGCCTCTCTTGGTGATTCATCTCCTGACCCGTTCCATGTTGTTTTTCCCATAGACGAGATGATTATGTCAATTATGTCGATGGAAGATACCCCTTGGGATGATGGAAATGATCGTTCCATTCTCTTCCTCGAACAACACACCATCGAGATTTACCAACGGATCTCGACTTCATCACTCGTTGTTGTCATTTCCTCAGTTCCCGAGACATCACACGACATTTTATATGAAGAGAACTTAAGTAATATTTCACCCACCATCCCCCTCGACATATACATTAAACCTGGATTTGTTGAAAATGTCCACGTCGGAGCTTCGTTCTCTACTGACGAGGTTGTCACCTATAAACCACTTTTCCAAGAGTTTGGTGACATCTTCGTACCTGAGTGCTAGACCCATCTGGCAGAGACTTCGTTCGTTCCACCCCCGTAAAGAAGCTTATATTAAGCTTGAAGTCAAAAAACTTCTTAAAGTTGGCTTTATTTATCCCGTGTCTTTAACTGATTGGGTATCCAATCTCGTTCTGGTTAAGAAGAAGCAAGGTACGATCTATGTCTTTGTCGATTATAGGGATATAAATCAAGCTTGTCCTAAGGACAACTTTGCCACCCCCTTCATTGACCAGATCGTCGATGATTGTACTGGGAGTGAAATCTTCTCTTTAATGGACGGTTTCTCCGGCTATAATCAAATCAACATCTTGCCTACAGATCAACACAAATCTGTTTTTATTTGTCCTTGGGGCATCTTTGCCTACCAGAAACTACCCTTTGGTTTAAAGAACATCGATGTGACTTTTCAACGTGTCATGTTTTATGCTTTAAATGATATTAAGCACATTGTACAACCATATCTCGATGATGTACCGGTGCATTCCATGCATCGTAGTGAACATCTGGCACACCTCTGAGACATCTTCCTTCGTTGTCGGTTGTATCGTATATGCATAAACCCACACAAATGTTTTTTTTGTGTGGAGTCTGGCCGACTTTAAGGGTTTATCGTGTCACACCAGGGGATCAAGGTCGAGGCGATCCTCAATCTCCCTCCTCCTTCTTCACTTCGCCAGCTTCAAAGTTTGCAAGGGAAGGAAAACTTTGTATGTCGTTTCATCCCAAACTATGCTCAATTAACGCTCGGATTTACTCGACTGCTCAAGAAAGGTTCCGGGTTCATATGGGATTCCACTGCCAACAAAGCTTTCAAAGCTTTGAAACTAACTTTAACCCGTACCCCATTATTGATTATAGTCGTGATTACTTCCTTTATCTCGCTTCTTCGAACTCTACCATCGCCATGGTTCTAGTCCAAGAATATGATTCACACGAAAAACATGTCATTTATTATTTGAGTCGAAGTCTCATGACTACCGAAGCCAAATACTTACATGTTAAAAAACTGGCCTTGGTAGCTGTTCAAGCTGTCCAACGTTTCCGTCACTATATCTTGTTACGCAAGACCACTGTAATTTTTTATTGCAACCCCATGCAACACATTCTTACACGCCAATTGCTAGGGGGAAAATACTCCAAATGGATAGTAATTCTCCAGGAGTTTGACTTAGAATTTGAACGTGCTAAGTCTAAGAAATCCTTGGTGTTTGTCTAACTAATATGTGATCTTCCCTACACTGAGACAGAGAATGTAGCAAAGAATTATTTACCTAATTAATCCCTTTTTATGATCAGTTTTGATGACCTTTGGTATGGGGATATCATTATCTATCTCCACACTCAGAATTTTTGGCTTGAGTTTTCTAGCACTGACTATCGTCGCATACATTACCAAGTCCATCAGTACATTATCCTCAGTGACACTCTTTATCGCCATGGGGTTGACTCTATTTTTCGATGATGTCTCACCTATGATGAAGATAAGAAATATTTGAATGGCTACAACTCTAGAGCATGTGGTTGTCACATGTCTAGGTATGCTACTTCCCAGAAGATCTTACGAGTAGAGTATTTTTGGCCTTCTTTATTTAAATATTGTATCACCGCCATCCAAAAATGCCATGCTTTCCAAACATACAACAACAAGATAAGATCGCATCCTACTCCTTTACACCCTGTAGTTTCCATTGGACCTTTCGCAAAAAGGCGAATTGATTTCATGACCTGTAACCCTCACTCGGTCGGGGGACATGGATACATTATTGTAGCCATGGATTATTTCACAAAATGGGCCGAGGTGATGCCTACTTTCGACAATACTGGGAAAACTGCATCCCTTTTCATATTTAATCATATTATTACTCGATTTGGGATCCCACAAGATATCGTTACTGATCACGGTATCCATTTTCAAAACTTTATGATGTCTGAACTTACCGACAAGTTGTGTCTTCGACATGAAAACTCAACCCCCTACTATCCACAGGTCAACGGCCAAGTCGAAGCAATAAATAAAATCCTTGACACTATGCTTCGTCAGATAATAGGAATCCATAAGACCACCTGGAACACGATGTTGTTTTCATCATTATGGGCCTATCAGACGTCTGTGAAGTCTGCTACAGGATTTACACCCTTCCAACTAGTCTACGACATTGAAGTTGTTCTCCTAATTGAATGTGAAATACCATCCTTGAAGCTAGCCTTTGAACTTCTCCCAAACACCTATGCCGAAGAGGAACGTCTATTGTATCATATGCAATTAGATGAGACCCATCATGATGCCACCCTACTTATTGAAACCCATAAGAAATGCGTAAAATCCCAATATAACAAACATGCCAAGCCTCATGTTTTCTCTGAGGGAGATCTATTCCTCCTCTATGAACAAGATCGTGATCTGCTAGGAGTCGGGAAATTCAAAGCTATGTGGCATGGTCCATATATCGTCAAATGAGTGTTAGAGAAGGGATATTACGAGTTAGTAGATTATGATGGCATTCCTTTGAGTGAACCCAGAAATGGGCTTCACTTGAAGAAGTACTATGCTTAGACTGTCTTTGCATGAGTTCTTGTACTTTTAATGTACCATACTCTTGTTTGTTATTTTTGTGTGTTTTTCATTATTTGGTTTCGACCCCCAACTGCTTACCTTTCATTGTACTTGGTTTCCAGATGTTGACATCTTCTCTACCCTATATTGGCTTCACCGATGGTGCTAGTTGTAGTACTCAAAACCTAGCTTCTGTTGCTTGGGAAATCTATGCACCCACCAACGAACTTATCAGTTTACAAGGTGTTTGCCTCAGTCGTGCAACCAATAATATCACATAATATAGCGCAGTCATTGAATTATTGATCGATGCTATCTCACTTGGGATTCTTCACTTCGTTGTACGACTTGATTCATAGCTAGTAGTACTCCAGTTAAGTAATATCTACACCATCTGAAGTCCTACTTTGTTATGGGTATATCAACAAATTTCTCTCTTGGAACGTTATTTTGATTATATTGAATATCAACACATCCCTAGATGTCTAAATACATTAATTGATGCTCTAGCTAATTATGTGTTAGACATATATTTGAGACATTTATAAATCCAATCACACATTACACATTGTATATAAAAGCAGAGTAATCCAATAGAAGCCTCATGTATATAATGAAATTTTTTACAAAAAGTGTTTTCCATCCAAAGACCAAAATATCAAAATATAGAGCCCATGGCTCCTACAAAATAGCATCACAGATGTCGCTTGAAATAGTATCATGGATGTCGCTAATGATAGCACACCACTGCTCGTGCTACCCAGCGAAGTAACCGACTAAGTGAGTTAGACACACCTACAGTATGGCGTTGATAACGTCTTGGGACCTCCTCAACCAACATGTCAGGGATGTTTGTCGCCAATCCTTCTAAGTTATTCTTCATCGCCTCATAGTCGTTGGCGTCCCACCCTGCTACCATGCATGCCTCTCCTTGCCTCTGAATCAGAGATGTGCCCAGAGGCTGATGTGGCCCTACATCTGCATAGTCAAAAGTCTTTGATTAGTCTTTAGATTGAAAACACAAAAAACATATAATATCCTAAAAACCACAAAAAGTTTATAAAGAAAAAAATGTCTTTATTACCTAGATGTCCCCAATGAAATCCCTCAGGGAGAGCCAAGTCAGGGTCACCCCAAAATTTCAGGCCGGCGTACGCATAATCATCAATCATCAAGATTTGGGGACTTAACCAATCAAAAAATGCATCATTGTACTTGATTATAGGGCCCGCTATGTTTTGTGCCATAAAGTCACACCACTGTTTCATTCTTGGGTCTCGTGGGGCTGGTAAGCCCCACTCTACCTGTAGCTACAAATGAGGGATTCTTTCTAAGAAGAAAGAAACCAAAATGGACCCATACCCAAACTTCTTTAGGTCTCCTCTCTTGTTTTTAGTGAGTTGTGTCTTCATACTCCGGAGCAAACCATCTCACCAATTGAATACTTGAGGTTCCAGACATTCAATGGCATATTGAAAATAAATCTGGAGCGGCATGTGCAGCGACATGCTTCCTTCCATCCATGAAATGGTAAAGAGGATGCTTTTGAAAGTTATATCCTGCACACCTCGGATAGCCACTTTACCTTTGCGCCTTTTGACATCCAGTTCACAGTGTTGACGAATATACTCACTCATCAGCAAGCCACCACCTCGACCCCTTGTCAGAGACACTCATACACCACGATGGGATAGCCCCGTCAGAAAGTAAATATCCTCAATGTCAAAGGAGAGGACATGAACACCCACATGAAATACTTGTTGTTCTGTGTCCCAATTATGGACCAAGTACTCTAATAGTCTATGTGGGGCTCTCATGCCCTGGACTTTGAAAAAATTCAATAGGCCACATTGTTGAAAGGCATCAATGGTTCTTGGATCATTCAAATCCATAGAGTCATCATATTCATGCTCACGTTCTCTCCATTCCAACATTTTTGCAATCAAACACCTGCATGGAAGTAAAAGAGGACAGTTAGCATCTTTATCCAGCCTTTTGGGAATTTTTTTTCATTCAACGCTTGCTTTTCTCTTTTGGTTTTTGGCCGCCGTAACTGAGCTTCAATTACAGTGAGGTATTTCTACAGGCGAGCCATTGGGCACCTACAGAAATACTTGATTTCCACAGAGCCCAATATAGGCCACCTGCGGTGGCCCCAGCGCATGCCTACCGACCCAAAAATCACCCAAAAAATCATTTTTTGACCACCAAAAACAAATTTTAAACCATTGAAAAGGAAGAAGATGAAACACTTACTGTTTTCACGGAAACCATTTGTCGATTGATCGCCCATGCTCCTCGCAATCACCTGCTGAAGTAAGGGGTGAAAAGGGGTTTTTTGACAATTTCTTGACCAAATACAAATGAAATGGTAAAAAAGAACTCTTACTCTTATTTATTTCATTTTTTACCTTTTTTCATAATATTTTATATTATAAAATGTGTTTGGTTATAAACCCTCATAACTAATAGTTTCATGAGTGTCTTGTTTCTTGCAGGAGGAAGACTACAATCTTAATTAACGAAGTATGGATCTTTGTTTCGTAATTTGTTTTCTCTTCGTTGCACATATCGATAATTTTTTAGGGTTTTTGTTATAATCCTAATTTGCACCAGACATGCTTACCTAGCAGCAGGCCATCTCATTTTCCATTTTTTCCAAGCCACTACTGAACAACTTCTTAAAAACACCATTTTTGAAGGCATACGTGCCCTGCTCCACTACTGCACACGTGTATACGCTAGCTGACCCACTACAGCCTGCGTATACCTACAAAAGAACAAAAAATAGAAATTTACAAACGGAACAAAGATTTTTGGGTAAATTGCCTAAACCGGTTGACCACCCATAGCTGGTCACTCAACCAAATACCTAGCCCTTTCTAGCCTATAAAAGAAGGGGTAGGGGTCCCATTTTGAGGGAGAAAAAAAATAGTAAAGAAACTCTACCCGATTTTGCATTTCCCTTGCCCCAACCTTTTGAAACCATTGTGTGAAGAGAAGCCTATATGAAAGAAGTTGGAGCATAGTTGAAGAGGATCCCAGGACCAGATTCAAGAAGCAGTGGTCGATCTCACTATTGTAAGTTACCCTTGTGAGATTAATAAAAATAAGTACTTTTCTCGTCCTGCCATATGAGGTTTTTAATGTTTAATATTGATTATATTTTGATATAACCTCTAACCCATTAGTTCATATATAAGATGCATGTTTGGAGTTCTTTTTTTTTCTGTTTGTCGATGCAGGTCATCTTTGGGAGGAGATTTGCAGTTAAGGAGAAACCGAACGTTAAAGGATCGACATCAAACATGGAAACTAAGGTACAGTAACTTGATTTTTTAACCTTGTATTTAAATATGAATAATGGGGTTTATGATGGGATGATGGTGAGAAGTAGGAGACTTTAGATGGTCATTTGTGCATGCATTACAGAACCCTTAATGCTAGTCTGTAAGGGGGATTCCCACCCACAACAGAATTGGTGACCATTCTGGGGAAATCTCTAGGGTTTTTGGGGATACTTTTTGGGTGTTTTAAATTGGTTTTATTACCTTTTTTCTGAGTTTCTACAAGAGTCTGAGCTAGTATAGATTATGGTCTTCCATACCAGTACTCCCTTCTTTCATTACTCGACTGTTTTGTTTTTCTCTTTTCTGGGAAGTCATAGAGGTATACGCGGACTGTGCAAGGCCTGCACGCATATAAACGCACCCCACCTTTATACATCCCGTGTACAAACGTTGGTTGATGAAGTGTTAGCTGCGCGCCTGAGTTCAGATTTTTTTTTTTTAGAGAGACAGTCATCCTCTTCCCTTTCAGAGGTGATCCTTCTCAGGGGTTTTCTAGATCTAGTTCTAGTCTCTATTGTTGCAGTTCATAGCCTAAGTATAACCTCAGATTTACTTGGTTTTAACAAAGTTTCCTTGCATATTTTTCTGTCAAAGTAAGTTTCTGTGTCTTCAAGGGATTCTGGTTCTCAATACCACTACTCCATGTCAGTGCTTGACTACTTGTTTTTCAATTTTTGCGGAGTCATAGAGGTGCACGCGGCCTGTAGTGGGCCTGAACGCGTGTATACGTGTCATGACCTTACACAGCCCACGTGCATAAGTTGATTGTTGAACTGTCAGTAGCGTACCTGTTGAGAAAAAAAAATTGTAGAAGAGGTAGTCATCTTCTTCCCTGTCAAGAGTCACATCTCTCAGGGATTTTCTTGATCTAGTCTGGGTCTCTGTCATAGTAGTCTGTAACTTAGGTTTGATTATAGCATAGCTTTATTTTTCATTAAAAGTTTTCCTTTGTTTTTCTGTAATAGGGTTTTTAGACAAGTTTGAGAGTCTTCTTCAATCAGCTTGTTTGTTATTGTCAATAAGTCTTTGTGATCTGCGCTTGGGCCAGAAGTCATTTCTTCGTCTTTACTTGTCGTCATTTTTCCTTTTTTTCTTTTTAAGCATTAAACAATAAAAAACAAATCTTTTATTTCTTGGTTTGGTTAAGTAGTTGGTTGTTTTCATTAATCATCAGGAAAAAAGATTGCTTTCGTAAGTTCTTGGTTGTTGACTTAGGACAATAAGTAGCTCGTAGTCAAGTGAAATCTTGTTTTGAGTTTTCTATTAAAAGATCTTAGGAAAAAAAATGTTTGAAAAGTTGGTTAAAGAGTTTGAATGTGAAAATTTGAATTTGTGAAGAAGTAATTTGTTTCCAATTTCATTATATGCTTTTCTCTTTCGTCTCTAAAAAACATCACTGGTTTCATTTTCATTCCCTTTGACTTAAGAAAGCCACTAAAATTAACAATTAATTAAAATCAACTAGACTTTATGTTTGTAGGGTCCATCAACTAGTCTAGGCTAGAACCTTGATTTAAGATTGGAGAGGAAACTCTTCAAGGTTAAACAAACATAGGAGTCTATGCTAGGGAGTGTTAAAAGTCTAGTATCATGAAATTTATTTGGGACCCCCCTCTAACACATGGGATAAACACAAGGTCACGTGCGGAAAGGTAGCAGAGATAACCCCTCCAAAGCCGGACAAAGCATAGTGGGGAACGCATATAGAGGGCTTATATTGGGATTTCGTTGATCACATTTTCCATAGAGCTTAATGGGTCACGAATCCATTCAAGGTCCTCAGTCGTCTTCCGTAACACTTGATTTTGATACCCTTGATAGGTTTTTAGGCTTGATACCCTGCTCATTGCGGTCCACCCAACTGTTGACTGTACTCGCCTGGTGACTGTTTGCGCGTTGGCAACCTAGTTGCCTATCATTCTAGTGACTTACACAGGTGACTGCGAGGGTATACCACAATACTTAGGATAGACATCAGGCCACGCTTTGCAGAGTATACCTGGAGGGTACTTTCATATTCGATTTTCACTTGCACCGGTAAGTTTCCCTAGTGTTGGTTGTTGTAACTGTTCTTCCAACTAGCTAGTGACTCCTTATTTTATCTCATAGGAAATTTTTCTAGTGCGTGTCGGT
>JZKD02S2233884.1:395812-442094 GCA_000966675.3 Picea glauca
GATTATTTAAATAATAAAGTGAAGTGACAAAGTCAAGGAGGATTATTTAAATAATAAAGTAAATGGGGAACTTTCTAATTATGGAAAGTGGTTATAAGAAGGTTAACCCTAAAATAAGGAAAATGGATTAAGTAGTCAAGTGGCTATTGGATATATGGACACGTGGCTAATTGGTCAAAGTTGTACATAGGTGACTATGTGGACAAAGTGGTCTAGAAGATGCTTCTAAGGAATCTACATGAAAGTATAAATAAGAGGCAAGTCTCTCTCATTTTCATTAAAATTGAGAATATTGAATATCTATAGGTGACTGAGGTAACCAAAGGATATCTAAGCCAAATTTCAGAGGGAAGATGAAGTAAAGAAGGCCGAAATTCAAGGGAGGATAAATTAAGGTATGCTATTTACAGGTCATCTCAACATTTCCAAAATAACTTGTTTTCTAGAATGATTCAGATCGTGAAATTGGGAGGCCATTGAGGAAACATATCTAATTAGTTTTGGTACGAATTTCAGCTTGTGGGTCGTTGTATTTTTGGATTTATACTCTGTGGAAAATAGGGTTTGTGGTTAGTCCTAAAACTAGTCTAAGACAGGTGTTTCAGGTAAAAACATCATAACTTCTTCATAACAGATACAAATTTAGTAAGACCAAATGTGTTTGTTAGCGTACCATCGGCAGCATTATGTGTACAATTTTTATATCCATACAACAAATATTATGTGTGGGGCACACTCTACAAGTTCGCTCTCTAGAATAATCCAGAATTCAACAAGGTATGCCATTTTTTCTATAACTCCTTTTCTAAGAGGTTCCAAGTAGTGACACCTGAAGGAATTGCATAAAACACACTAAAGAACATTGTGTACTATTTTCATATCTTTATTCATTACAGGTACATAGTTATGATTATTTCAAGTTAGGGTTGTTGACTAATCCAAAACTAGTCATGTGAGACTAAAGTAAAGTTTGATGAAAATTTTAGTCTCTTGTTGTTAAAGTTAAGGAAGGTTTGCAGGTATGTGATCATATATATCAGGTCTATTATAGAGTTAGAAATCGAATTTGGATGATGAAATTGATGAGGGATTTTGGTTGAGGTTGAGGTATAGGTTGGTGCATGGTTGATGGACTTTTTTATGGTACAGTATGATTATAGGTTGAGGTACAGGTTGATGCATGGTTGAACCATGGTTCAGGTTATTGGTACAGGTTGTTTGGTGCAGGTTGATTGGTATAGGTATACAACATTATATCGCACATTGATAGTGTGACAGTGGTTCCATCATTCTACTTATATGTCAGGGTGGTTGGACAGGGCAAGGACAGGTGGTTGTAGCCACCTTCTAGTTGTAGCCAGAGAATATAGGGGGTTGTAGCCTCCTTCTAGTTGTAGCCAAAGAATTGGGGAGTTGGAGATTCCATCCGATTGAATACCATACTTTGGGAGCTTGTTTGAGCCCATATAGTGATTTCTTCAACCTGCAAACATAATCCTTCTTTTCTAATAGTAGAAACCCTTCTGATTTTTTGATGTAGACTTCTTCTTCTAATTCTCCATTTAGAAAGGTTGATTTTACATCCATCTGATACAATTTGATTCTTTTGGAACATGCATAGGCTAATATCAATCTCATTGCTTCCATCCTAGCAACTGGAGCAAATGTTTCTTCAAAATATATACCTTCAACTTGAGTGTATCCTTTTCATAATAACATTTCTTTGTTTTTGGTTACCTGTCCATCCTCATTCATTTTGTTTCTATATACCCATCTTGTACCAATCACATTGTTGTTATTTGGTCTTGGAACCAGTTCCCCTGTGTCATTCTTCTCTATCTGATAAATTCTTCAGCCATTTCCTTGATCCAATGTTCATCATTGTTGGCTTCCTCAAAACAACTTGGGTCAATTGTAGATAGAAATGCTAGGTGTTGTTGTTATGGTGAACGTATTCTTCTTTGGGTTTCAACTTTTGTATCTTTATTCCCAATAATATTTTATGGTGGATGATGTTTCCGCACTCATTGGCTAGGTGTCTTTGGAGGTATCTAAATATCTTGTTTCTCATATCCCTCTTGCTCTTCTGCTGGTTGCTCTTCTTCTTCTGCTTCTTCTTCTATTACATCTTCTTCATCATCTTTCTCTTATAAATATTTGCTTCCTTATTTGACCTTTCATACATATTGCTCATCAATCATTACATTTATTTTTTCCACAATTATGTTGAGTCTCATATTGAAACACTTATATGCCTTGATTTGTCTTGAGTACCCGAAAAATATGTCTTTTTCGACTCAGGAATCAAATTTGCCAATCCTACCATCTTCTCTCTTGATGTACCATTTACTTCCAAATATTCTTAAATGTTTCACGTTTATCGGTCTTCCTTTCCATATATTGTAAGGAGTCTTATCATTGTTACTTTTGATCATTCCATTATTCATAATGTTAATTGTTGTATGTATTGTCTGTACCCAAAAGATGTCACTCAACTTGGAATCTTTCAACATAATTTTGGCCATTTCCTGTATTACTTTGTCCTTCCTTTCAACATCTCCATTTTATTATGGTGTCATGGATGATTAGAATTACCTCATGTTCATGACAGAAATCCATAAATTATGTTTATGTAAACTCTCCACCATTATCTGATCTTAAACATTTGATTTTCAAGTCTGTCTCAGTTTCAACCATTTCTTTGTATATCTTGAAGTTTTCGAATTCCTCTGACTTCTTCTTAAGAAAGGTAATTTTAGTAATTATTGTGTAGTCATCAACCAATACCATAAATTATTATTCTCCATTTAATCCATTTGTTCTCGTTGGTCCACATAGGTTGGTATGTACAATTTCCAATGGTTTTGTTGTAGAGTACTATTTTGACATGAAAATGGTCTTGGTTTGTTTTCCCTATAGACAATTCTTACACAAAGTGTCTAATGGATTTTAAATCTCAGGCATTTCCCTTACTTGTTCCTTTCTATTGATTTTGACAAGATTTTCAAATTTAATGTGACCCATTCTTCCGTTCTAGAGACAACTTTCATTTTCCTTTCCTAAACAACATTTTTCTTTTCCAATTTCCTTCATGATATATATGTTTCTCATAGTTCTTATTATTATGTCCACCAACTTACCTAATCATTCTTTTCTTATCTCACATTTCTCTGAGTCAAACATAATTATGTTCTCTTGATCACACATTTGACTCACTCTCAATAGATTGTGCTTCATATCTTTGACAAGTAGAATATTGTTCTCTTGGAAGCTTTGCTTCCAAGATTGATTGTGCATCTTCCTATAATTTTTGTTGACTCATCATTGCCAAATGAAACCAATCCATCTCTTTCTTTATTAAGATTTAGAAACATGTTCTTGTCACCTATCATATGATTATAACAACCATTTTCAACATACCAATCACTTTTCTGATGTTGGGATTGTAGAGAAAGTGAGAATTCTGTAGTGTTTATTTGATCATGCTTCCTTCTCCATATATTTTGTGGTTCCTATATGTGACTATTGATATTATGTTTTTTCTCCCTTGGAGGAATAGTCAATCTATGATCTTTGGCCATGTGTCCAAAATTATTGCATTTATGGCATTTTGATTCATTACTCAATGAATCAAAACTATTGTAGGTTATATTGTATGCTTCATGAGACCTTATGGGATATATATTATTTGAGTATCCTTCATAGTTCATTTTTTTCTTGGCATCAAATCTACAGTTTATATCTTTGTGCCCAAAATTGTTACAGGAATAACATAAACCAAGAAAAATAGTTTGATACATGGATGTGGAGGATCTTATGAATGTTTTTTATCTTCTAAAGTCTTCTTCTTCTTGGGGTATTTCTATTGCCAACTTCTGATTCTGGATTCTGAATCTTCTAGGAGGTGCAAATCCTCTATGGTTTTCTTATTTGGTTCTTCTTATACCTCTCGCAGTTGCTGCATTCATTTTTCTTATTTTTCTATTGTCTTAGAGATCGAACCTTTATTAGTATGCATTTGATTGTATCCTAGCTCAGACACATCATAGTGTGTCTTTTGACTCCTGATGATTTCATCCAATATTTTGGTGCTATTATGTTGCATATCCCTTTTCTAAAGATCTTTCCTTGGTGAGACAATTTCTTCTTCCATGCTTTTAATAATTTTCCCCTTCTTTTCTAACTGAGTCCTGAGTGCTTCTTCAATACTTTTGTCTTATTCTATCTGGGCCTTTATATTTTTGATAATATGTTCAACTTCTTCAGAGTTGAATTTTTTATCATTGTTCTTTGTCTTTAATTCTGCCTTGAGTGACTTTTTTTCCTTTCTTTCTTTTCTCAGTTCTTCTAAGGAACTGATTAATTCTTCTTTGAGATCGAATTTTCTTTCTTCTTCAGAATCATCTTCATCATCATCAACTTCCATGAAGAGTACTCTTTCTGAATCATTTTCACTATTGTCATCTTCATCTGATGAGGAGTTGTCTTCCTTTGAGTATAAACTTTTCTTGAATAATTTCTTTTTGTTCCTTCTATTGTCTCCTTTTTTTTTTTTTTCTTCTTAGGATATTCTTCTTCATCACTACCTTTATTCTTAGCATAAGGAAATTTAGAAGAAAAATGACCAATACCATAACAATTACAACATGTCAATGGAAATGTACCTGTGTACTTGTCGGTTCCTCTTTTTAACTTCCTTACGAAGTTTGCAACTTCTTCATCTTCCTCTAAATATTCGTTGCAACTACAATCTGATTTTCACATTTTCTTGTTTTATTCTTCGACTTCTTGGATTCCTTTAATGTTGCTTCCTTTTTTACTGAATTATATTTCTATATCCTTATTTCATAATCTATGAGTATCCCATGTAGCTCGTCCATTCTCAATGTAGCTAGGTATGCTCTTTCTTCTAGGGCATAAATCTTTGGGTCATATCTCATAGGTAGAAACCTTAGTACCTTTTGAAAAGTGACTTTTTATTTCATATATTATCCCAAACCTTTAATATCATTGTTTATTTCATCAACTCGTAGAAAATAGGTGGCAATGTCTTCATCTTCCTTGATCTTCAATTGTTCGAAATTATCTCTAAAGGTTTGAAGTTTAGCTCCATTGACTTTGGAATCACCTTTGTAGATATTCTAAAGTTTGTCCCAAACTTCCTTTGGGGATTCAAAGTGAATAACCTTGACATGTACGGATTTTTTAAGATCATTTAGAATGGAATTTTTGTCCCTTGAATTGTTTTCTTCAAGTTTATTTCCATCCTTGTCTGTTGGTGGAGTGGTCGGTGCATTGTATCCATCTACTACTACTCACCAGACATCAAATCCCTATGCCTGCATATATTTTTTCATCCTTCTAATCCAACATGCATAGTTATGTTTGTCAAACTGTGCTACTCCAATATTAGTGTATTCCATCATCTCCTTCTAGTGGTTAGATTGTTTCTTGAAGGACCCACTCTGATACCAATTATTGGAATACTAGGGGGGGTGAATCAATATGAGAAATTTATTGTCACTTTTAACCACAATATGTAATCATTAATTTCATCAGCAATATATCATCAATATATCAATGACGTATAATAGACATCCACAGAAATACAGTGCACCAGCATTTATGTGGAAATCCAAATGGGATAAAACCATAGAATTATGTTCTTATATATCAAAAGAATACATTCATTGGAAGCACCAACTTCCCAATTCTTCATATACAACTAGAAGGAGGCTATGACCCCCTATTTACAAGCTCCAACCTAAAGGAAGATACAACTCCCTGAATTCTCTGGCTCCAACCAGAAGGAGGATACAACCTCCTGATTCTCAGGCTCCAACCTGAAGGAAGCTCCAACTACCTGTGTTCTCCAGCACCAACCGGAAGGAGGTTATGACCCCCTTTCTTTGGCTCATCCTTCCACCCTAAAATATAAATGTAGACCAAACTGTCACTACCACTATCACTATAATTTTCATTGTCACTATCACTATCATTATCACTGCCACATCAACCTATAACCTATTACATCAACCTATCATTGTATCCAACCTATCTCTATCAATGTACCATCAACGTATAATTGATCATCAACATGTGTTATACAAAAATCTATACCATATCATCCATTAATTGTGTACCAACATATACATCAATGTATAAACCATACCATAATCAAAGCATGTGACATGTACCATCAATGACATACCAAGAAAGTACCTCAATCCAATATCAAAAATGTGTGCCTCTAATAAAGAACCATAACATCCATAGGCCAAATACCAAGAATATGTCTAAGCATATATCACCTCAACCATAGCATCCCTATCCCCAAGAGGCCTCCAAGATATGCCTTAAGCATATGTCATACCATACATGAATCAAGCCTAAAAAAAACACATAGAAAACACACCTTTACTCATTAAACTTGTAGAATACCATCTCAAACTATGTCACAAACTTGTTGTGCCTTCAAACCTTGCTACAACATGAACCTAGTTGTCCTTCTCATATGTGTCTTGTCCTTGCAGAACCAAGACTTGTTGTCTAGCAGGGCCTTGTGTGATGAGCCCTAGAAAACTTGTGGGGTGCCTCACAGGACACTAGTAGTATGACCCGCGGGGGTCAACCAAACTAGGGTTTCCTCATAATTTTTTATCTCCTCTACAACCTTGAAACTCCTACACGTCTCACTTTTCACTACCTCAGATTTCATCATCACAAACTTGCCAATAGATTACTTACTCACAAAAATATATTAAATATAATGAATGAGTGAATTTGTTTATGAGAGACTCCTTAAGGTGTATTTATACTTTTTCCAACTGACCTCTCACCTTTATCTTAGGTTATTCTAGAATTTATTGTTACAACCACTTTACCCTTTCATTAATGTACTTCTAACTAACTAGGGGTTTCTTAACCATTCACACTTCTAACTTCACAAGGTCGTAACTCCTCAACTATGAGGAACTATGTGGCATACCACCTATTACTAGAAATGGCATGGCAAGGACTATCCATCCATGAGTAATTTACCTTCATTTACACTGTTCTTCCTGACCTTTTTTCTTGATCAACTACCGGTTCCATAACCATACCTTTGGGGCTACTAGACTTCTTCAAGGGTTGACATCAATGACAACCAATATTTCAACATCATCATCATTAATGTTATCAATTCCTAATACAAATTGTTTCTTGTTTATTGAAGTATTTTCTTCTACATGTGACAGAAGTTGACCTCCTAGTCAAAATCGCACCGGTGGAAAAAGTGCACAAATTGGGTGAAAATGACAATTTCTGAAAGCCATAATGGTTAGCTCAGAGATTATAATGAGGATTAAATATAGTCATTGGTAATATGATTAAGAGGATAATACTATTGAAGGATTATAATCCATAGGAGTGTTACAAGTTTCAGCATGAATTGAGAAGAAAAAGGACTTATAGTGTTAATTGAGAAAACTTTATAATATGCATAATTGTAACTAAAATGGTTTCTTGCAAATTTTGCAGAACTAGGGGAATAAGAAGATAAATTCAACTTGAGGATTTCAAATTAGAGACATGGAGGATGCACAAAGATCCTATAGCCATGAGAGGGAATTTGAAGCCCTAAATATCAATTTGGGTAATGAAGAGACAAAATATAATGGGAATAGGAGCAATGTGGAGCCAACATAATTGGTAGAGACTATGATAAGTCCAAGGATTTAAGTACAAAGTTATAGAGATGATATAATTAGAATATAATAACTTCCCAGGAGGAACAAAATCAAATAAATACTTAGTTGTTGCAAAGCCTAAACCAGTTTCAAAGACAAATGAAGAATGGATTAGGCTCAACACATGAGAAATAATACATACCTCATACAAGGAGGGATAAATACATAGGATCCAAGCACGCAATAAGCGCTAGTAAATATAAAAGGAATCACTACTTACCTACTCATTCATAGAGGAATTTTATGCATCTAAAGCGTCAAGGAGAAACATAGAAGTTTCTCTTGCTAGGCACCAAAGAAGAAGAGATGAATTGGATAACTTGCAATTAGATATTAGGAAACTTAATCTAGCAAAATTTGATGTTGAAACCTGGTTACTTGGAATCAAAAAATATTTCTAGATGCATAGCTACTCATCTAACCTAGAATCCATGATTTCCATATACCATTTACATGGAAACTATTCTATGTGGTGAGACCAGCTGAAGCATGTCAAGCACATTGATGAGAAAATGATTTATTGGAAGCAATTTGAGAAACACTTCTAGTAGAAATACCTTTCAGAGAACTATTATGACAAGAATATGCAACATTTCTTTGAACTAAAGTTGGGGATTATGACTATGTAGGAATATGAAAAGAAGTTCTTGGAGATGTTGAGGTATGTGAGCTTTATAAAATAGGAAAAGGTTAAAATGCAGAGTTTTATAAGTGGACTACCAACTTTTTACATTGAAAAATATTTTAACCTAGAAATTTTGCAAAGGGCACTACAAAAGACATGTACTTGTATCAGGAAGGTAGAGGTGGAGATACTTTTCAAAATTCTTAGAAGGATAAGAAGAATGAGAAATCAAATAAAAGAATGAATATATTCAAACCTCCTTTCAATAGAAATAGTCCTAGCACATATAAGAAAAATAATCCTACTAAAAATGAATCCAATATGGAAGACTCCTTGGGAAAAAGGGGGGCTAAAAATCAAATGTTGGGGATGTAAATAATATCATATGTAAAAACATTTCCCTCATAGAGAAGACAAAATGATAACATTGAAAAACATTCAAGAGGCTACCATAGTGGAAGACATGGGAATAAATATTCCAAGGATATATGCATCCCTGAAAAATTGACAAGGAGAACATTAGTCCCATATGATTGAGGTGGAAGGTAAGATTATAAATCATCTTGTTACTATTCCAATTTATTCAGGAGCAATCCATAGTTACATTGATCCTAAATTAGTGGACATATTTCATTTGATGAAAAGTAAGCTTTAAATTTCATGGTTGGTTCAGTTTTCCAATGGGACCAAGAAAATTCAATGAGGTTGTTAGAGGTTGTCCAATAGATCTGGATGGAGTAAATACCAATGTTGACTTGAATATCATACCACTAGTATCATATGATATCCTAATTGGAATGGATTGGTTGGAAACGCATCATGTTATCTTAGATTTCCACAATAATACATTTACATGTCTTCATGAAGAAGCAAAGTCGAGCACTATGCAAGGTATTCCAATACCCATTTCTATAAGGGATATTTCAGCCTTACAACTAAAGAGATGTTCCAATAAAGGATTCCAATTGTATGTAGCTCATGTGGAGGAGCTAGAAAATACCAAAGGGCCAAGTGTTGAATATTTCTTAGGGTTGAAAGAGTTTGAGGATGTATTAAAATAAATACCATTATTTCCACCAAAGAGGGATATATATTTTCCTATTGATTAAGTGCCCGAAGATGCACTTGTATCAAATAATCCTCACAGAATGATCGCACCATAATTAAAATAATTACAAATGCAACTAGAAGATTTTTTAAGAAAGGGTACATATTCCCAAGTGTCTCACCTTGGGGAGAACTAATACTCTTTTTGAGAAATAAGAATGGAAAATTGAGGTTATGCATTGACTTTAGACAACTAAATAAACCCAATGTGAATAATAAATACCCTCTACCCAAAATTTATGACCTCTTTGATCAAATAAGAGGAGAAAAGATAGACTTGAGATCAAGATGTCACCGGGTGAGAATCAATGAAGACATATGTATGACAACTTTTAGAACTGGGTATGGGAATTATGAATTTGTCATTGTGCTAATTGGATTGACAAATGCACTAACTACCTTTATGTGCTTAATGAATGGAATATTCATAAGTTATCTAGATAAACTTTTCATTGTGTCTTGGATGGCATCCTTATCTATTCCAAGTCAGAGGAAGAACATGAACAACACTTGAGATTTGTACTACAAGTGCTAAGAGAGCATCGTTTGTATTCCAAGTTGAGAAACTTCTCTTTTTACTAAGAGTAGATCCATTATTTAGGGCACATCATTTTAGATGAAGGTATATCAATAGATCCAAGGAAGATATAATCCATTAGAATATGGATAGTACCAAAGAATATGTCAAAAGTTGGATATTTTATGGCAATTGCAGGTCATTAGAGGAGGCTTAATAAAGTATTTTCAATAATTCTTCATCCCATCACTTCTTTACAAAAGAAGGGAACTAAGTTTGAATGGACAATAGAGTGCAAAGAAAGTTTCTGGGTATTGAAATTGCAAATCCAAATGAAAATTTTGTAGTATTCATAGATGCATGCAAACAAGGACTTGGTGGAGTCCTTATTCAAAATGGACATGTCATTAGTTATGACTCCAAAAATTCTAAAGAGAATAAATGGAATTATGCCACACATGATTTAGATCTTTCTGACACAATTCATGCACTTAATATGTGGAGAGATTACTTAATGGAGAAGAAATTTCAATTGAGAATAGACCACGATGGCCCAAAACTTTTAAGTGAGTATGACTTTTACATCAAGCATATGAAAGGAAAATAAAATAAATTTATTGGTGCTCTCGGAAAAAGGGTATGTATCATGCATGCTACAACCATTAGTATGCATAACTCATATTTAAAGAGCATAATTTTAGATGTTGTTATACATGAGCATTACCTAAAAGTAAAAGAAATCTTACAATAGGAATATGTACAACATAAATTTAAAGAATATCAACTAATATAAGATGCAACACTTATGCATAAAAATAGAGTTTATGTTCCTAGTTCCAAGGAATTAAGTAATTTGGTGTTAAAAGAAATACATAATGTTCCATATAGACATCTTGGTTACTAGAAAACAATTGCAACAATAAGAATCCAATATTTTTAGATGGGAATGAGAAAATATGTGGGTTATTACATTCCTACGTGCATGGAATTTCAAAGAGTGAAGAATGAGCACAGACATTGAGTAGGTTTTCTATATACATTGCCAATCCTGGAGTGGAAATGGGAACTAAATTGAAGAGGACAATGAGGTAACATGATTCAATAATGGTGGTGGTGGATAAATTAACAAAGGGTTCTCATTTTATTAGAGTGAAATTAAGTCATAAGGTAACTAATATTGCAAAAAATTACATGAACGGAATTTCTAGGTTGCATGGTGTACCTAAAGAAATTGTTTCAAACAGAGATCCAAAGATTATTTCAAACTTTTGGAGAGTGTTGTTTAAAGGATTTCATACAAATTTTAATTTTAGTAAAGTGTACCATCCATGGTCATATGGGTAGATAGGAAGAGTCAATCAAGTGATTAAAGACATGTTAAGAATGTATGTGATGGATAAGCCATCTAAGTGGGAAGATTATTTTCATTTGATTGAGTTTGACTACAACAATGGGTATCAAGCTTCATCGAAGATTAGACAATTTGAATATCTTTATGGTAGAAAATACAATACTCTAGTAAATTGGGACAATCCATGAGATAGAGTAGTATGTGGGCCATAATTTCTCAAGGATATGGAAAAGCAAATGGTTAAAATTAACAAGGATTTGAAATCAGTACAAGATAGGAGAAACAGTTATGCATATAAGAGTAGGATATATAAAGAATTTAAAGTGGGAGAGCATGTATTTTTGAAAGTGAAGCCCAAGAAAAGATCATTGAAATTGGGTAGTTGTATAAGGTTGGAAGCCAAATTTTGTGGTCCATTTTAAATATTGGACATAATAGGACTAGTTGCATACATGTTTGCATTGCCTTGTTCCATGGATGTGCATAATTCATTTCATGTATCTTTGCTGAAAAAGTATGTGCATGATCCTAACCATGTCATTGATAGGAATTTGATTCAAGTGGAGCCATAAGGAAACTTCTAGGTACATCCAATGCATATACTGTAAAGGAAGGTCATGGTGCTTTGAAACAAAGCCAAAGGGTAGGTAAAATTCCAGTGGATATACTACAACCCTTAAGAAGCGACATGTAAGTTGGAAGATGAAATGTAGGAGGCATACCTACAATTATTTTTTGTTTTTTGATGAAAAATGTGTATATATGTACACTTGCATGGTGATATGCACTAAGGATAATGCCGAAATAAGGGGGAGTGTAATATAATAACCCAATTTTGAGTCCCCAGATTAATAATGTATGTTTGTACATGATAAAAGGACATAGATCCTAGCAAGGCAATACTTTGAATATTAATAATAAAAACACATTGTTGATTGTGAAACAGATAAGGACAAAGTCATAAGGGGGTATGATTCCACGAGAGAGTGGGGTTAAGGGGCGAAGGTCAATTATTATATTTTATTAAACTCATCTTGGAATTAGTTGGGAAAGTGGTTTATGTGTGCTTCTTCGGGAATCCACGTGCTGCATTATTGCATGCAACTATATAAGCCATGATTTTGGTTGTTGAGGGGATCCCTCACTCATCCTCACTCATTCTCACTAATTCCTCATCGATTATTTTCCATTATTGTTCTTGGTTTTTGGCATCATAATGTTGTGGGTAGAGAGCCGTATCTAGTTTGTTGAAGGTATCTAGTTTTTATCTCCAACAAGAAATTAATGCCTATGTTCACGAGAATGATGGAAGTTGTGTAAAACTGTCCACAATTGAGATTCCCTGGAGTTTCCAGCACCGATATTTTCTATCCAATAGAATTGGAGCCATGGAGGGAAAGATAATAGATTTAGAAGGTGATTCATTTACTTGGGTTGTGCAAGCCAAGTGGGGAAGAGAGATGGTAAACTGGGATTTTTGTGAGTGAAATAAAGAGAAAACATTTATAATAGCTTGATAGATGGAGTAGTTTGAGACTTATAGTCATCCTAGGAACTTTCTATCATGGATTCATATCCTCAGTTTAGGTGTGACCTATTCCAAAGAGTGAATGTGAAAAAGAGCCTAAGTTTGGGTGGAATGTTTGAAGTTTGTAGTGAGTCGGTGTCAATATTTTATGAAGATAAGTTCTATGTTTCTTTGTAAATTATATTCCATTGCATATTTTTCTCTATGTTATGTTTATAATGTGTTTCTTTGTTTTTAATGTTGTGCATGGCATGAGAAATGTTATTTTAGATGTATATCTGATTCTTTATTGTTGCATGTGCTTGCATCATGTTTCTTGCATTTATTTAATTAGTATCATATTTTTTAAAATTTACCCAAGAATGTGAATTTTTAAGGTAACCAAGCATGGGGTAAGTGACAAGAGAGTGCATATATGAGGAGTGTAGAGAAAGGTACTCAACAAGATAAAAAGAAAACAACAATAGGAACCAAGAAACAATGTTGATTCTTCATTATTCAAAATATTTTTGTTCAAAATATTTTTTAATAAAGAGTTAGAAAAGGATCCCTCTTCTTTTATCAACAAATTCAATTTTGATGATGCAATTAATTATCAAAATAAAACCCACGCATAAGACGAAGAGATGTATGCATTTATTTATATAAACTATCTATTATTATTCCTAAGAGAGAGTTTCCATGTTATATAGATGCACGTCCACATTCCATATCAATTCCTCCCTATTTAGGAAGAAGGTTTCCCCACTTTATCATCAATATGGGGTAACTTTGCATGAAATGTTGATTGAGATAACTATTTTTCTTGGGTAGGAAATTGTCCTTGGAATCCAACAAGATAAGAGGAATATTGATGTTGTTTGGTGGAGTCGATGTGTATGTCCAATGTTGTATCTTTTGAAAAAGGAGGATGAAAATATAGTATGGTATATGTTGGGTGAAAAACATACACTTTGTCTTCCAACAAAGGCACATTGAACAACTTTAAATTATTTCCATTGAACACATCATGAATGCCAAGGTGAGAGGGTAGATCCAAGTGATACGCATTGGCACTAAATTGCTAGAGAATAGTATAGGGAGCGTAACGCAAAGGATTGAGCTTATGATGGAACTCGACCTTGAACCAATATTTGTTTAGGTGGAGAAAATGTAGTCACATACTTAAAACTACACCAATAGGTGATGGTGATGATGGAGATATTTAGAGCATGGTTGAGAGGCTTTGAAAGCTATAGTGACCCGATATTGAATCTCTGCTATCTTTTAAACAAAAGATGGTGTGTTATTCTATTAATTAAGATGTTTTTATGTGGCATAGTTTAGAATAATGAGGAATATCATAGGGAGTGAGTGGTCTATAGCCATAGAAAGCCTCAAAATGCAAAAATCCCATAGAAACATTGTGTTCTATGTTATAGACATGCTGAAGGACATGGAGGTAAGAGTCTCATTTCTTATTTTAGGTTAATAGATGTGAAGTGCATGGAATAGAACGTGATTGACCACTTCAAATTTCTAATTATTTTGGGGGTGGAATGTAGTAGAAAAATGAATTTGATAACCCAATAAGTGCCAAAGTATTTTCCAGAATATACTAAGGAAATGTACATTCCTATCTAAGAAAATATTGAGGAAAAAATAGAAATGGGACTAGAAATAAGAGAAAAAAATTATGAGTCATGTTTTGCATAGAGGTAGTTTGAGTAGAAGGAACAAAGAGAGCCATCTTGGAGAACCGACAGACTATAACCAAATGAAGTCGTGTTCCCTCAATGTCATGGGTAGAAAATTTAGAAAAATCCATAGAAAATATATTCTCATGGTAATAAAGGGATAGGGAAGGGTTGATAAAGTATTTATTTCCATGTGGCTAGCTTGATGGTGCTACAAAGAAGGAAATGACAAATGAAAGGTGCAATATAGCACTACATGTATGGCTAGAAGAAATTTCATTGCAGATTCTAAAGGGTTTTTATCTTATCAGAATGACCACCATAGGATGAAGCATGCACCTCATAAATGATCATGAAATGATCTGGTGTCTTGGGAATGGAAAGGAATATGAGGTGGTATAACCACCCATCTTGGATTTCATTCAAGATGGGACCAAAGAAAGAATCTATAACATAAATAGGTTTCTAGTCCTCATAGGTAGTACAATGGACATTGAGAATATTTAATACTAGAAAAGGAGGGTGATTGAGAATGTCAGTCACTTGATTGGAACTTCCCTTTTTAAACTTGATCACTATATGAAACTATCGGATGTAGAAGACCCATATGAGATGGCACTTCTCTTGAATCTTAGAACAATAATTGATAAAGATCAAGGGGTGGTGATTAATATAAAGAATTGTTTCTTTACCTAGAATCTAATGACACTACTATTGCAAAGATTGCACAAGATCATACAACTCTTTTCATATGTGTTGTAGTTGAGCTCAATGTTTATAACTATCTCTAAATGATAAACCATCGGGTGGCATCCTTGTTTAATTATGAAACCAATGGAAAAGTGTGAAGCATAAATTTCAATCTTAGAGGGATGTTGTAGGTTAGGAATGTGAAAAAACATATCCAAATATAAGGTGTACTTCAACTTATAAAATCCCTCTATCATTGATTTGTTCCACATGAAGACTCATTGATTAAACAATTGATTTAAAGGGAATGCTATCTTTGAAATATGTGATATGAACAAATGGTAAAAAATTAGGCCACCTGAAAAATCTCTTCAAGGTGGAAATTGTCATAGGGAATAGACAAGCAACAATAGTGTCGACCTTGGCTGAGTTAGCACACATGGAAACCTGATCAATGAAAAAGATAAGATACTAAATGGAATCATGCCTAAAGGAAAAAAATTTCCTTTTAAAATGCATTTTATTAGTGTGTAGTAGTTCTAACACAAGACACATGTGTTTTTGGTGTTCATCCAAAGTCTTAATAAAAATGAGAATATCGTCCAAATAAATCACAACAAAATGACCTAGGTGTAGATGAAATTGTCATTAATTAGCCTCATAAAGTTAGTATGGGAATTAATGGGCTTAAAGTACATCACTAACCACTCTTATAATACATACTTTGTTTTGAAGGTTTTCTTCCAAGTATTGTTGGAATCCATGCGAACTTGGTGATAACCAGCGGTCATATCCAACTTGGTAATGAAATGAGCACCATGGAGGTGGTTTGGGAGATCATTAATATGGGGTAAAGGGTAACATTTTTTTATAGTGGCTTTATTGAGTTCATGATATTTGGTAACCAAACACCATTTGTAATTTTATTTCTTAGGAATAATGAATATTGGAGAACAACGATTGGATGGGTTGGGTTGAATATGACCATATTTTAGGAGAGATTGTAGTTGGTGTTTGAGCTTAGTATCCTCATGAGGAGTGAGGTGGTAGGTTGGAGTATTTTTAGGAGACACCACAACAATTAATTCAATTGTATGTTGGATAAGGTGGATAGGAGGTAGGTCCTAGACAAGGTGAAATACATCTATGAATTCATCAAGTAAAGACTACATAGAGGATGGGGGTGGGTGAAAATCATTGTCCAATATAACTAGGTGCACCACACATAGTGAGAAGCAATTAGTCAAACCGATTAGATGAGCAACATTTTTTCTATACAAAAAAGGGGGAGGGGTAGTTGTAGAACATGTGAGCTCATATGTTTTGTCATATTTAAAAATTATACAGGAGTTAAATTGGCCATCATACAAGGAATTGTGTTGGTGTTGTTAAGAGATACACAAAAGTATAATAACACAATCTAGTGGATAAACAACATACTTGACAATATCCCAAAAAGATCCAATGGAAAATGTAATAGCACATTGTTTAGTGACAAGAAAACATGGTTATTCATTTTGTACATACCCTAAATGATAAGAAAAGGGATGGTCAATAGTGGAAAGGTTGAGCTAATTGACTAATATATGAGACCTTAGGTTTTTCTAACTACCATTGTCCATTATCATAGTGGTGATTTGTGTTTTTATTTGGAAGTTGTGTGTGAAAAGAATATCTACAAGACATTGGGAAGAATATTTATTCATTAACATCAATGTAGAATCAATATATATTGGGTTTATAAGAGTGATGAACTTATATTCAAGAGGAGGTAGAGGAAAGAAGAGTGGTTTCATGGTGTTATAGCATCAATTTCCACCTCTGAAGCATTGATGCTATTTGTTTTCCTTATCCCTATCCTCCTTACATACAACTATTCCCCATACCTCCTTGAGTCCCAAAAACAATATTTTGGAGGATGTGCATTCCCTCATAGCTATGCAACCTGCGTACATGTGGGCTACTTAAGGGACACCCGCATACATGGTAATAAATGCTCAAAAAATATATAATTATGCCAAATTAATGATGAGTTACGAGATTTTTTAGTTGCTTAACTCCTTTTTCCCGTACTAAACTATATATAGACAACTAGATATTGCTTAAAAGGATCATTTTACTCATGGAGAAAGGTAATGACACTTTGCACATTCAAGCAAACATTTATCTCGCTATTCTCGTCGAGTCTGTAAGCTAATTATATCATTGTTGTTGTTGGTTTCTTGACCTAGAAATCCTTGTTTCTAGTTTCCCTTTGATCACTAACTTGTCTTGCGAAGAGTTTCCCTTTATACTCTCTTTGGTCTTGTGGTGACTTCAATGTCAGTAAAATCCTTATAGTAGGAGTCGGGGTGGAGGCATCTAGGATCTCTTTCAACAGGGAAGCGTTGCATCAGATAGGTAAATGTTATAAGTACCTTGTTGTTGTTCGTAAATAATACAATAAACTCATTCCTTCTAAGTATATTGGTTTATTATTGTTCATATTTTTAATTCTTATGTATACATTTCAGTAGAATACTAATTTCTTCGATCTTTTTCGTTATTTTCATAGAGCTAACAAGTAGTTGTTATTATAACTATCTCTTTGTATAGATATACTTTTTCAAGTTTATTGCAAGTTGCAGAGAGACCATTGAAAAGGAGAGAAATGACTATGTCAATCGGGAATGACATTGAATGTTGGGATCCTGATGAGTTGATTTTCCTCTTTCTTCCAATAATTAGTTATTTCTTTGAAAATCAGTTATTGTATCTTAGTTTGGTATTCTGTATGGAATGTACTTCTCATATGGTCATTGGTACACTGCAGTAAGCCCACTACTATACAGGATTTCCCCTAAAAGCATAACTGGAAACCATACTGGGGACTTTTCCCTAGTAGGCCTATTTTTGGTTTTTTTGTTTTGTTTGCTTGGTTTATTTGTTTTTCTTTTGTCTTTCACTGATGCTTGGTACTTGGATCAATAGTTTGCAATCATTTGAGTCTTTCCTTTTTCATTTTGAGCCATTTAAGTTGCCCTTTTTCTTCTCTTTTTGAATTTTTTGGGGTGTATGCGCAACGTGTAGTTATCAAAGTTGCATACATATACATGCCCTACCAATATATAAAATTGTGTACACGCAAGCTACCTTCATCATAGGTGCACACATATTTCCATAAAATATTTTTTCAAATATTTTATGTTTGATAGTTTTTGGGTTAGGTGTCTGAGGTCTCTCCTGAGGCTTTAAGACTGTGTTGATTTTTATTTTTGAGTTCCATAGTTGTTCAATTTGAATTTTATAAAGAAAAATAAGTTTAATTGATGCTTTGATAATTCTAAGTCATTCTTGGATTTACTCTTTATTTTCTAGTGTTTTTTGGCTTTCTTTTGATCTCTCTGTTGCATTCTGTGTTTTGGGATTTAGACCTAATTTTTCCAAGTTTTTCTAAGTGTGTACACTCTTTCCTTTGACAAGAGAGGTGTACATACAATATTGTTATATAAGATTTATGTACGTACATACGTTCTTAAAAATTGTAAGTGTTGGGTCATATACGCGGCCTGTAGAAGACCAAAGTGCGTATCTACACCCCCCTTAGAAGGAAAAGGTGTGTAAATAGCTCACATGTTCTCCCTACAGTGATATAGGGTGTGTACATAAGCTTATACATGTGACCTACAGTGGAGACAACCGCATACACCTCAAAAAAAGTGATTGTTTTGCTTGTTTTTAAGCCTTTTTTAGCCTTGTTTTGGCTTGTTTAGGGGTCTTTTTTGGGGAGTTTGGTCTTGAAACTTTTGTGGCCTATAGGAGGTTTGTAAGGCATTAAATTTGAATGGAAAAAAAATTATCCATATTTTTCTCTCTTTTATCCCTTGGATTGCATAACTATAAGACTAGTCTTGTTCTAAGGATCTCGGTTTCACGGTTGCTATTGCAGTCATTTTTGAAACTTGAATATGTATTTGCATTCAAAACTTTCATTTTGTGTTCTCCTTGTATATATAGTTTCATTTTGTTATATTGGAGAACAACGATTGGATGGGTTGGGTTGAATATGACCATATTTAAGGAGAGATTGTAGTTGGTGTTTGAGCTTAGTATCCTCATGAGGAGTGAGGTGGTAGGTTGGAGTATTTGTAGGAGACACCACAACAATTAAGTAAATTCTATGTTGGATAAGGTGGATAGGAGGTAGGTCCTAGACAAGGTGAAATACATCTATGAATTCATCAAGTAAAGACTACATAGAGGATGGGGGTGGGTGAAAATCATTGTCCAATATAACTAGGTGCACCACACATAGTGAGAAGCAATTAGTCAAACCGATTAGATGAGCAACATTTTTTCTATACAAAAAAGGGGGAGGGGTAGTTGTAGAACATGTGAGCTCATATGTTTTGTCATATTTAAAAATTATACAGGAGTTAAATTGGCCATCATACAAGGAATTGTGTTGGTGTTGTTAAGAGATACACAAAAGTATAATAACACAATCTAGTGGATAAACAACATACTTGACAATATCCCAAAAAGATCCAATGGAAAATGTAATAGCACATTGTTTAGTGACAAGAAAACATGGTTATTCATTTTGTACATACCCTAAATGATAAGAAAAGGGATGGTCAATAGTGGAAAGGTTGAGCTAATTGACTAATATATGAGACCTTAGGTTTTTCTAACTACCATTGTCCATTATCATAGTGGTGATTTGTGTTTTTATTTGGAAGTTGTGTGTGAAAAGAATATCTACAAGACATTGGGAAGAATATTTATTCATTAACATCAATGTAGAATCAATATATATTGGGTTTATAAGAGTGATGAACTTATATTCAAGAGGAGGTAGAGGAAAGAAGAGTGGTTTCATGGTGTTATAGCATCAATTTCCACCTCTGAAGCATTGATGCTATTTGTTTTCCTTATCCCTATCCTCCTTACATACAACTATTCCCCATACCTCCTTGAGTCCCAAAAACAATATTTTGGAGGATGTGCATTCCCTCATAGCTATGCAACCTGCGTACATGTGGGCTACTTAAGGGACACCCGCATACATGGTAATAAATGCTCAAAAAATATATAATTATGCCAAATTAATGATGAGTTACGAGATTTTTTAGTTGCTTAACTCCTTTTTCCCGTACTAAACTATATATAGACAACTAGATATTGCTTAAAAGGATCATTTTACTCATGGAGAAAGGTAATGACACTTTGCACATTCAAGCAAACATTTATCTCGCTATTCTCGTCGAGTCTGTAAGCTAATTATATCATTGTTGTTGTTGGTTTC
Source organism: Picea glauca (assembly GCA_000966675.3). Lineage (NCBI taxonomy): Eukaryota > Viridiplantae > Streptophyta > Pinopsida > Pinales > Pinaceae > Picea > Picea glauca. Next base: position 416,324 of record JZKD02S2233884.1, read on the forward strand.
TTGACCTAGAAATCCTTGTTTCTAGTTTCCCTTTGATCACTAACTTGTCTTGCGAAGAGTTTCCCTTTATACTCTCTTTGGTCTTGTGGTGACTTCAATGTCAGTAAAATCCTTATAGCAGGAGTCGGGGTGGAGGCATCTAGGATCTCTTTCAACAGGGAAGCGTTGCATCAGATAGGTAAATGTTATAAGTACCTTGTTGTTGTTCGTAAATAATATAATAAACTCATTCCTTCTAAGTATATTGGTTTATTATTGTTCATATTTTTAATTCTTATGTATACATTTCAGTAGAATACTAATTTCTTCGATCTTTTTCGTTATTTTCATAGAATTAACATGTAGTTGTTATTATAACTATCTCTTTGTATAGATATAATTTTTCAAGTTTATTGCAAGTTGCAGAGAGACCATTGAAAAGGAGAGAAATGACTATGTCAATAGGGAATGACATTAAATGTTGGGATCTTGATGAGTTGATTTTCCTCTTTCTTCCAATAATTAGTTATTTCTTTGAAAATCAGTTATTGTATCTTAGTTTGGTATTATGTATGGAATGTACTTATCATATGGTCATTGGTACACTGCAGTAAGCCCACTACTATACGGGATTTCCCCTAAAAGCAGAACTGGAAACCATACTGGGGACTTTTCTCTAGTAGGCCTATTTTTTGTTTTTTTGTTTTGTTTGCTTGGTTTATTTGTTTTTCTTTTGTCTTTCACTGATGCTTGGTACTTGGATCAATAGTTTGCAATCATTTGAGTCTTTCCTTTTTCATTTTGAGCCATTTAAGTTGCCCTTTTTCTTCTCTTTTTGAATTTTTTGGGGTGTATGCGCAACGTGTAGTTATCAAAGTTGCATACATATACATGCCCTACCAATATATAAAATTGTGTACACACAGGCTGCCTTCATCATAGGCGCACACATATTTCCATAAAAAAAAAATTCAAATATTTTATGTTTGATAGTTTTTGGGTTAGGTGTCTGAGGTCCCTCCTAAGGCTTTAAGACTGCGTTGATTTTTATTTTTGAGTTCCATAGTTTTTCAATTTGAATTTTATAAAAAAAAATAAGTTTATTTGATGCTTTGATAATTCTAAGTCATTCTTGGATTTACTCTTTATTTTCCAGTGTTTTTTGGCTTTCTTTTGATCTCTCTGTTGCATTCTGTGTTTTGGGATTTAGACCTAAATTTTCCAAGTTTTTCTAAGTGTGTACACTCTTTCCTTTGACAAGAGAGGTGTACATACAATATTGTTATATAGGATTTATGTACATACATGCGTTCTTAAAAATTGTGTTGGGTCATATACACGGCCTGTAGAAGACCAAAGTGCGTATCTACACCCCCCTTAGAAGGAAAAGCTGTGTAAATATCTCACTTGTTCTCCCTACAGTGATATAGGGTGTGTACATAAGCTTATACATGTGACCTACAGTGGAGACAGCCGCATACACCTCAAAAAAAGTGATTTTGTTGCTTGTTTTTAAGCCTTTTTTAGCCTTGTTTTGGCTTGTTTAGGGGTCTTTTTGGGGGAGTTTGGTCTTGAAACGTTTGTGGCCTATAGGAGGTTGGTAAGGCATTAAATTTGAATCGAAAAAAAATTATCCATATTTTTCTCTCTTTTATCCCTTGGATTGCATAACTATAAGACTAGTCTTGTTCTAAGGATCTTGGTTTCGCGGTCGCTATTGCAGTCATTTTTGAAACCTGAATATGTATTTGCATTCAAAACTTTCATTTTGTTATTATATATATATATATATATATATAATTTGTTATTCTTTTATCATATTTTGTTTTTTTTTCTTTGGTAGAAAGAAGAAGAAAATGAAAAAAACTTAGTTTGTTACTAGTTAGGTTTCTTTATTTATGTTGCATTGTTTTGTTTTATATGTGATAAAGAAAAATACATTAGTAAAGGATTTTTTTTTCTTCTCATCTTGAAAGAATTTCAAAGGAAAAAGAACAAGAACATCCTTGTTTTTTCTTCTTTTTCTTTTCTGAAAAGGATGCATTATTCATTTTGCATAAGAAAGAGAAAAATTGCATTTCAAAGTTTGAAGGATTGTTCATGCATTTTTTATTTTTGAAAATGTTTTTCATTGAAGAGTTAGTGTAAAGTTGTATTTTCCAGTGTTCCTATAAGTTTCATTTGTGCAAGAGTCTCAAACAACAGCAATTTCACTTCTATATCCTTTGAGTAAAGAACAATCACTAAAATGAATGCTAAATTTAAAATTTACTAGACTTCGTTTCTAGGGTCGATAAACAAGTTTAGGATTAGGGACTAGGATTAGGGACTTGGATTAGGATTGAAGAGATAACTCTCCAAGGCCAGTAAAAAAACATAAGAGTCTGAGTTAGGGAGAGTCAAATCCAATTTTTGTATAAGTATAGTTGAGAGCCTCCTATAACACAAGAGTTAAACATGAGGTCATGTAAGGAAGAGTCGAGGAGATAACCCCTCTGACGGTTGACCAAGCGTTGTGGAGATATCGTATTTTGGGGGTTTCATCATTTCCTTTACCTTCATGAGAGGCAGTTCTTTCCATGATTTAGTATTTTTTACCCTACCCATACATTCAATATCGATTGTCGATTGTACCCCTGGGATGTTGACTATGAGTTTCTATCCTTATATTATTTTCCTAGGTATCTTAGAGGTGACTAGGAGGGGTTTCTCGTGATACCTGCAGCATACATCATATCATTCTATCAATACCCCACGAGGCGAGGGTTACTTGCATCAGGTAGGGATGGTAAGTGGATGTCAGGTTAACTACTTCTCACTCCTTTGTTCATTGATCTCGGGACTTGATCAACCTATGACAATTTACAAAACATCCCTTTCCACTTTTTCTTTCTTTGGACTTCAAACCTTATCCACATGGGATGAAGTTTTAAAAGATTTGTTTGTTTGTGATGTTTCACTCAGGACATTTTAGTGGAGTGATGTTTTGTATAGTTGGCCTTAGGTTGTGTCTGCATCACCACTATTGGATCATTGATTCAAGGTGGTTTACCAACCACTCTGTTGGCCAGGAAGGACCCATCTTCTTTCTCTTGAAAACATGGAGCCTCCTCTTAAGAGGCATGGTTCTTTGTACCACTATATCGCCAGAGTTAGTGTGTGAGAATTTTTCGGACATGAAAAATCCCGCAAGGAATGAACCTATGCATAATAAAATCATGGCCAAATTTCTTGAAGATACCAACCAAGTGACCCATTCCTAAGGGGATTCTTGTGTTTTTCCTTTCTTTGGAAATGTTGGTGCCCCCTTGATGGTCACTTTGAATATTCCCGAGTTGAATGTTGGAGTATCAGTTTGGTTGTGGACCACTCTGAATGTGCCCAATGCTCTTTATGTTTCTCAGATAAGTACATTATGTCATGGGCATAGAATGCATTTTGACCCTTTATCTTCTACGTCCACAAAGTCTACTTCTTCTCTTTCTCCATCTTTTGGTGAAAGTCCTGCCACTAGTAACTAGAAGTATAAAATGAATAGGAAGAGGAAGAGTAAGAAGAGAAAGTCACGAACCTATGCTAGTCACGTTGGAGACAAGCCACCAACCTCTGGATGTCATGCTGGGGGAAAATGTATAGTCACTACAAGTCATACTAGCAATATTTCACCAACCTATGCAAGTCATGCTCTAAATCTACCACAACCTCTGCAAGTCATTTTGGAGACCCATCACCAACCTCTTCCAGTCATGTTGGAGACCAACAACCACTCATGGAAATTCATGTCGAGGACACGAGTCTAGTCACTGCTAGTCATACTGGAAAAAAGTCACCAAACTCTACGAGTAATGTTGGAGAATTTCACTTGGCCTCTGCTAGTCATGTTGGGGGCGACCCACCAGCCACTGCAAGTCATGCAAGGGGCATTGATACTATTGAGAAGCCTAGATGAATAAGACTTAAGCCTAAGTTCTCTTGTAATATATGTAATGGATATCACCTTAATTACCTATTCCCTAGCATTCCAATGGTACAAATACTTTGGTCCTTGTCTAATAGTTATTCTAGTTCTAGGTCATCTTTGGTTTCCCAACAACTTGTCCAACAAGTGGTTGATGAAGTGGTTGTGTCGATGCAATATTTGACTGATCCCACTCTTCTCTTGGAGAGTGATGATTCTTTCAAAGTGATCTTTCCAATGCAATATTTGGTCGATCCCACTCCTCTTTTTGGGAGTGATGCATCTTTTAACTATGTATTTAGTATTTCCAGTTCAGTACCTTTTGAACAAGGGGGCATTCCACTCTCTTATAGTATGCTCCCTCCAAGTCCTAGGATGGTTTCCTTTTATTGGAATGATATTGTTGAGCCTTGCCTTCCTTCTTCTACACCTTTCCATATAATGGTTAAATTTAATTCAATGCAAAATTTTTGTTGTATTGTAGATGAAGGATCCTCCACAAGTATTTTATCCTTTGGGTTCTCCTAATATTGTGTCAGCTACAAGTGAGCTATTGGATTTCGACAAAAGACCTAGTGAATGTTTGGGGATTATTCCTCGGTTTCCTATTACGTTAGGTGGGAATATTGTTCTAGTCGATCTATTAGTCGTTTTGGTCCCTTTAGACTTCAATATGATTCTTGGGCATGATTGTGCATATGCAATGAATTTTGTGGTGTCTACACTCTTTCGTGTGATGCATTTCCCTCACAACAAAGCATTGTCACTATTGATCATATTTCATCTGATAATCACCATCCTAGTTCGACTTTACCTCACATTTATCCTTTGTGTGTTCCTAGTGTTCAAGTAGACTCTTCCCCACCATGGGTGAATTATGTGGCGTCTTATCCTTAGTGTTCAATTGCTTCTGAGAAGGATATTTTATAATCATGTTGGCCTTCTCAAGACAAGGTCTCAACAATTGATCAGGTGGTTTATCCATTGGGGGAACAAGTTCCCTTTCCTCCCCCTATTGGTCTAAGGGACTGTGTTTTTTCTCTTAAGTATGATCTTATTGTTTGTGATACCTCGAGCCTTGGTATGTGCATGTTGTTGAGTTCTAATTTTTTGGATGTTGAATTTCCTTTGGATGAGGCTATCCTTGAAGCTATGACTATGGATTTCTTACCTCTTCCTGAATTGGAAACTTTATAGGTTGGTTACCAAATAAACTCTTGGTCCAAGCCTAGCAATGGGCTCTACCTAGAGAGATAATATGCACAAGCCTCACTGCGCGGTTCTCTATACATATTGTACTTTTAGGGTTTCTTGTTTTCAAGTTCTGTATTCCATAGCACATGTTAGTATCAAAGGTTTCTATATTGGACTTATTAACTTCTAGGTGAGTGTTTTTGGTCTTATATATAGGACTTTGGAAACATTTCCTTTGGTTTCTTTTTTCCCATGTTCATCTTGTTCTGATAGGTAATGATCTTGAAATTGGCATATAGGTTAGATTTTCCCCTTCATGCATTTTAGAATTATACATTTCCTAATTGATTTGGCCTTAGGATCGACTCCACTGAGTTGTGACATGGAACTTCCTTTGTTGTTTAGAAGTGTTCTAATTCATGTGGTAGAGCCTATCATTCATGGGTTCCCTAGTTAGAACCTTGTTCACAGTTTGACACCCATGTTGAAGTATTTTCATAAGCTCGGGAGCCTTATTTAGTCCTACCATGACTTTGCATTGAAGCCTCATATATTATTCTCATCCTTATTATAGATAATACCCTATGGGGATCCCTCAATTATGTGTTGAGTTGTAATACTTCATTGCATGTTTTTTCTTTCACTTTTGATCCTAATGCCATCTTCAGCTTGTTTTTTTTTAGCCTCTTATCCATTCTCATCAGTTTCCACCCTTGCAATATTTTCTTTTGTGACTTCACATATTTATCCCTGAAGGAAACATTCCCCTAACTATTCATATCCTTCACATGCTTCCTTGCATTAAGAATAGGTATGTTTGTTGTGCTTGGATCTAGTTTACTTGTTTGCGACACTCATTTCCTTCATTGTATTATAGCATTATTTTGCTTTTTTTTTTTCAGGATTTCATAATATAAAAAAGAAAAAAAATGAAATAAAAAAAATAGCATGGGAATGATTCTTATAAACCATTATTAGCAGTAGTCAAGTCACCTCTGAACGAAGCACAAATTTTTGAGTCCAGTCTCAACAATTTGTGTTTAGTATGGCTTTAGGAAATTGATCTAGTTACATAGATTTTTTTACTCCTCCAGCTGGTTATTCTTCCAATCACTATGGAGAGTATGTTGTTGCCTCCTGCATCACAAAATTATATCAATATTCATTTCCAGTCCATGCTTCCTAAGTCACATATTTTTTTGTGTTTTCGTTCAACGGAATTTTTAGCTTATGATGGCCATTCCGCAGAATACCTTGACTTTACAAGTCGACCTTCCCCTATGTCAAGTACATCTCATAATCAAGAGTATCTTTGTACTATACTCATGCTGGTATGGAGGGTCTCCATTGACTTCATGTCGGTGGGTTAAGCTCTTATTGACTATGACAAATTGATCTGAGAGTTTGACCTAAATTTGCACCCTAGCCCTATTTACATCTTTGAGAGGTAATTGTGCACTCAACAGATGACATTCCATAATTGGTCGCTAACTGAGTGGTTTCCTTTGTGTTCTACAAAAACAACATTATTCACACATTAGGATTCATGCAGTACCATGCATTCCATTTGTCCCCATTGGTGGTTTCCTTACCTTTGTTGGAATTCTTGATTATTGGTTGTTATTCAGAGGGTCCTCTTCATGCCCTATTTACATCTGGTGCATGTGGGGGACATACTTCATGGTGGTCCTTACAATCTCTTGTCTGATTCCTTCCAAATCTTTGGCCTTCTGCTACTCCTCATGTTGGATGATGGGGGATGTCTCAATTCACTCCTTCCAGCGGATCTCTTCCTATCGACTTCAACACATCTTTCTCTAGGACAGGGATCTAGAGTCATTTTTAGTACCTTGGGGCTTGTAGTCATTAGTGGCAGGTTCTCTTGCTATTGACAATGGGAATACATCAATGTCCCTTGGTTGGTAGATTCTACCAAGTGTTTGACATTAGATCCTTATTCACACTTGCTAGATTATACTAGGTACCTCGATTCCCATTATCATTATCGGTGGGTTGTATCTCATTTGTTAATGGTATACATCAAAGAATGATAATCAAATGGTGTCTCATTATGTTCGACTTCAATACATATATTTGCATAGTGTAGACTCACACCATGACAGTTGGGTTGAAGACCTCATGAATGTAGTAGGATCACCTTTGTTTTGCTGCCACCCGGGATGTGATTGGATAGTACCACTCCTCACATCGGTACTCATGAAGGATCAATTTTCCATCACTTGCCACAAATATCCTTCACTGATTCTAAGGCATGGACCATTGTGTATTTGTTTGTGGCTATGATCTATGTTTGACATGGATCCATTGTGTATATGTTTGTGGCCATGATCACTACTTTATATATATACATTTTACATGGATCCACTGTGTACTTGGTTGGTGGCCATGCTTATCATCACACCTGAGCATGGGTATGCTTTCCTTGGGAATTGAGTTTTTCTTACTTTTTTTTGTGTTGGGTGTTGTCCTAAGATTGGACTTTTGTGACTTTCATCCTTGGCTAACTCTTGAAGACTTACAATGTATTTCGTCCATCGATTTCTCTTCTAACCTCACACATTAAGGGGCATCTATTATAGCGTCAATTTCCACCTCTGAAGCATTGTGATCTTTTTTGGCCTTATCCCTATCCTCCTTACAGACAAATATTCCCCATACCTCCTTTAGTCCTTCTACAAAAATTATTTTGGAGGATCTGCACACCCTCACATCTATGCATCCCGCGTACATGCAGGATACTTAAGGGACACCCACGTACATGCTAATAAATGCTAAAAAAAATATAATTATGCCAAATTAATGATGAGTTATGGGATTGGTTAGTTTTCTAACTCCTTTTCCCATACTCAATTGTCTCTAACCAACTAGAGACCGCGTAAAATGAGCATTTTCCTCATGGAGAAAGGTAATGATACTTTGTACATTCAAGAAAACAGTTATTTGGCTATTCTCGCTGAGTGTGTAAGCCCATTATATTGATGTTGTTGCTCATTTCTTGACATGGAAACCCTTGTTTCTAGTTTTCCTCTAATCACCAACTTATCTTGCCAAGAATTTCCCTTTATACTATGCTTGTGCTTGTGGTGAATTTAGTATCAGGAACATCCTTATAGCATGAGATGAGGTGGAGGAATCTAGGATCTCTTTCAACGGGGAAGAATTGCATCAGACAGGTAAAAGTTGTAAGTACCTTGTTATTGTTCATAAATAATACAGAAAACTCGTATCTTCGAAGTATATTGTATTATTATTGTTCATATTTGTAATGCTTTTGTATACATTTCAATAGAATACTAATTGCTTCGATATTTTCCATTTTTTTTCATAGAACTAACAGGTAGTTATTATTATAAATACCTCTCTATATAGATATACTTGTTCAAGGTTCTTGGAGGTTGCAGAGAGACCATTGGAAAGGAGCGAAAGGAATCCATCAATTGTGAACGACACCGAACATTGGGATCCTGGTGAGTTGATTTTTTTCTTTCTTCCAACAGTTAGTTATTTCTTTGTAATTTGGTTATTATATCTTAGTTTGGTATTTTGTATGGAATGTACTTCTTATATGGTCATTGGTGCGCTGCAATAAGCCCACTACTATAGGGGATTTTTCCCGAAAACAAACAGAGTCAACAATATATGGTTCAATATACAACAACTTAATGACATTGTAGCATTGTTGGAAGAGGAGTGGGATGGCACCTTACGGTAGTGGCACCAACACCCAAATGTAGGAGAGGAAAGAGAACTAGGAAGAAGAAAGGTCATGGCTTTAGGTGATGAAGGGTTAGGTTGTGGAGTTAAAAATGTCGGGGGTAAGCCAAGGCACAATGTTTTCAATTTATGCTTAATAATGCCATGGCATGAATGAAGGATTAAGGAAGGAAGTGCTCTCAAAAAGGCTATCTCATGTCTAAAAATTCCCAATAACTCAAAATTGAATTTTTAAATTGCATACAAAGAAATTGCAAAAATATCCCTTTTCATTTATTAACAAAGTCAATTTTAAGTGCAACTAACCATTAAAATAAAATATACACGGGAACTTGAAAGGGGTTGCGGATTTATTTATGTAAACTATCTAAGATTTGACTTTGTGGCTTACAAAGCCTTGTGGTTATGATATTCCTTTCCCATCAAAATAAAACAAATACAAAACTTGAAAAGGGTTGTGGATTTATTTATGTAAACTATCTAAGATTTGACTTTGTGGCTTACAAAGCCTTGTGGTTATGATATTCCTTTCCCACCAAAATTGCTTGCCTTGTGATATTTTTTTCCCATAAAGTTGTCAGACTAATTAAAAAAAAAATGTCATATCATTCCATTGATTATGTGTCATTTTAATTTACATTATTTTTTGGATTAAAATAAGATTATATGTGTTTTTAATATTTTAATAATAAATACAATTTTCATTCGAGATATATGAATTTTGTTTATATTTATCATATAAATTAAAAATTTCTTAAACAACATCAAATATACCATTCAAAATCTCAGCATAAATATATGCCACTTTAACAATGACTTGCCATTACCAATGAAAAACCGTAAAAGAAGGCCACAAAGTCAATTTTAAGTATGCAACTAACCATTAAAATAAGACATACAGAGAACTTGAAAAGGGTTGTGGATTTATTTACCTAAACTATGTGTGTTATTATTCCTAGGAAAGGGTGTCCTTCATCTTCTAGAGATGCACGCCCACGTTGGACATCAAAATGTGACCTCGATTCAAGCTTAGACAAAAACAAAATCTGTAAAGACACGATGAAAACATTGTACAATCATTTCATTCCAAAATCAATAAAATAAAATTACCTTATGATGCCTCGTGCTAAAAACAAGACGATCAAATAAACTAAGAAATTATATGGGGATATCCAAGTTCAATGAAGTCGTGGCCGTTTCATTTCTTTTAAAAATATTTTTTTATTTATGCTTGACTTATTAGTTATCAATTGTATTGTATGCTTAAGGTTTCACTTATAGGGTTGATATTTGACTTATTATTTATCATTTTAGTTTCAATTTTCATTTTAATAAAGACAGATTCCTGAGTTTGAATGTTTGATTTTAACAAGGGAGATTCCTAACAAAATGGACAATCATGGATCCATATGCACAACACATTTTCTTAATAAAAAACGTGTTGAACGTTGTGTAATAAAGTTGGTTGAGTTTGTTATTTACATTTGATAAATGTTTAGCATGTGCTTACATAGTATTAAACGCTATGCAGGTTGGGATGTCATTTTTCATATAAATTAAATATTTTTTATTTATTTGAATTTTAATATTATTTATTTACTTTTTAATATAAAATAGATTTTTTTTTTTATAATGGAATGAACATGAATCTAATATGGAATTATGCATTGAAAATTTAGACTGACATAAAAAGGAGGTACTTCACTGTCATTATCACACTCTGTTTCAAGACCAAAAATAAAAGTGGGATTATCATCATGAAAATTTAGAGTGTCACGGGTTTCTCCTATTTTCAACATTTTCATAATCTGACCTCTATATTCAGTATTCTTGATAAGCTCATTAAAAGGGATTGAAAATTTTAACTTAGAGATTTCACTTTCAAGATTAAAAGTAGACTGAGATTTTTCTACCTCTTTGTTGTTAACATCTTTCTTTCCATCTTCAAACTTTTTTTGGACCACCATCCTTTAGATTATTTTTCTCTGGCATGTCTTTCTTTGGAGGGTATTTCTTCCTTTGATTGGTCGAGGGATGATCAGCTTGAGTTTTATTTGGATTAACAACTACATTTTTTCTTATGAGGTTATATTGTTTCCGAAATTCATAAATAGCATTTTGATAACCTTGTCTATATTCTTCTAAATCCATTAACAATTCATTATCTTGTTCTTGTTGAAACATGTCATGCTCTTTTTTAGTCAAATAGATTTCAGAATCATTTTCATCAAACAGATGGATTTGATTTTTAGGCTCTTCAACAAAATATTTAGCATAATTTTCCTGAAATTGAGGTCTGATTTTCCGGTCTCCCTGATTTATTTGATCTCGTTGTCTTATTTGAGGTACTTGAGGTCTCCTGAAATTTGGATTTCTTACTTGAGGCTCTTGTATTTCTCTAGGAGGAAGCATGTTATCTAACGTCAACCTTTCCACTAATTTCTCAATAGTTTTCACCATCATATCTAACTTTACATCTGAAGATTTAGAGGATGAAGGTTGATTTTCTTCTTTGACTTTCTTTTTCTCAATTTCAACTTTAATATTTATTTTTCCAGTTGCCATCAAATTTTCTTCTACCTCTATCGCAACATTCATCATATCAGCTAAAGTGGCAGATCTCCTTTCTCTTAACAACAAAGAAAAATCACTACTGAAAGCATCAACATAGAGAAATTGGGCAGCTCCAAGAGGGGGTTTAACCTGATCTAGGATTGCATTATACACCTTCATTAACCTAGTGTAAAATGATTGTGCTATCTCAACAACATCTCTTTTCAAACGGTTATACTGTGTCAAGAGTTGTAATGGATTTCTTTTATCCTCCCATTTTCTAAGAAAAAATGTTTCAAAACCTGGAAAATCATGAATACTTCCTGCTGCAAATCCTTTAAACCATTTCTTAACTTCTCCAGCAAAAATTTGTGCAAACAAACTCATTTTAGCATCTTCATAGTCAACTTTCTCTAAATCAATGAAATCATTGAATCTATCTAAATGTTGTTGTGATGTGATATCTCCTTCTACATTATATGTTTTAATTATTTCAGAATAATTCTGAGTTAAGTCATGTAGTTGAGAAGGGAGAACAAGAGGGGAAAACCTAGCAGCCATGACTTTGATAGGACTCTGTCTTGGAGTTGAAACTTGAATTGAAACTGAAGCTTTTGGGGAACTGACACCAAGACCAATAGAAAATAAATATTTAAACTTGTCAATATCAAACACTCTCTTACTTAAATGATATTCCGACTTGGTTTTGACAAGATATTTTTCAAACTTTACCACAAAAGGAATATGTTCAAGATTTCTTACTTCAACTTTTGCAAAGGAAAAATTTCTTTATAAGAAAATTGTATGTGATTCAGATGACTTTTTCTTACTTTTCTGAATAATCTTTTCAAGGTCAAAAGCAACTTCTGGAGGATTTGGGTCTGGATTCTTCCTTGTATGAATCTTCTTGGGATCCAGGGTTTCCAGTGGGGTTACCTTTTTGTAACTGATCTTGATAATGAAATCTCTAGGGTAAAATTATACAACCAACTTTTGTACATGACTCTTTGTTTACCCTCAAGAATCAGATATTGAAACTTTGTCGTTCTTTCCTAGGGAAAATTTTACTTTCATCCCCGGTAATGACGCCAAAATGTTATCACTCTATAAATGTTCTTGGCTGCAACATAAAATATCAGAGGTAACCACAAACTTACTTTCATACTAGAAGCTAGCCTCCTGCCAGTCTAGAGAGGGCTCTCTCTTATTAGTTCTTCAATAAATATAAGGGATAGATTTTATGTGGATGAAAAATTTATGAAATGGTTGGTAGAGAAAAGAGAAACATTTATTGGGCATGGAGTCATAGGGGAAATCAATCCTAGGTTTTTAGAACTTGGTAGAAAAACATTTAATCTCAGAGGCCATACAACCAACTATTGCTAGACTTACAATCTTAAAAGATGTATAGATGAAAAAGGAAACACTCAAATCCACACAGATCATCCATATTAGATGAATTTTGCATTGACTCATCAGTCAGAAAATGAATATTTGAAACAAGATAGATATAGAGCATACTAAAATGATTTCTCCATCAACAATTCTTCATTCAAATAAATAAGAACACATTTAATGATAACAAAGAAAGAAAACATACACTAGGAGCACTGACTACAATAGTTGAACACAATAATCTCTGAGAAAATAGCTCAAACACTTGTCTATAGACCTTTCATTAATATCCAAGAAATATTACAGTACCAACAATTTTTCTTACTCAACTCTCGAACCCTTTTACAATCTTCTTCATCATAATATATAGCATTACATTTCCTTATAACTCTATGAATTTTAAATAGTTAGTGTTTCATACCCAAAAATAAGTTATAACTGATTAAATTGCTTCCTTAACAAACGATTAACTAATTTGCCACGGGCTCCTACAATTTAGGGTTTGATTTCTTGACAAACATATAAATTTATATTTAATTTATATTTATATTTATATAAATTTATATTTATTTAAATTTATTTGATTTCTTGAAATATGTTATGATCTATAGTTTATATTTACAGCCATAGAAATTTATTATTAATTACAAGTGATTTCAAGAAATCAACTTCTCTTTTAGAGTAATTTGTGCACTTTACTCACTACCACAAGATGAAGGTATTTTTGCTTAAATCGTTGAAGGATTATATTAAGTCCACACATCCATTTAATCCTAGAGTTATTTACTTCTTCAATGGATTTAATTTATATTTTCTTAATATTGTGTTGTATATAAATTTGATATATATATATATATATATGTATAGAGAGAGAGAGTTGTTATTTTAATAGTGTGACTATAATGACCTTTATGCTCACAAAATTAGAGCAATTAATTAATACAAAACTTAATACTTCTATGTTTCAATGTTTCATAGATATATCACAAACATTTTGATTTTGGAAAGGATCGCCCTTTCATTAGATGAGATATTATCTAGGTAACAAAAGTTATCCTAATATAACTGATGGAATAGCGATTCCATATAATAATTAAACAACCATAAAGAATAACCCACCACCGAGGTTATCGTCCAGGTCGATCCTTGATTTAGTTGACTATCACTTAACTACAAAAAATTTGGGAACGCATCCAAAAACTACCAGTTGATTAGTAATGAAAAGGTTAAGCATATGGCTACTACCAGTTTAATAATAATTATCTATCTTTCACTAAAGATAGTTGTTGAGTTTCTAACAATCGATGATCAAAATTTGAGAGAAAAAAAAATTGTAATCTTAAAATGAATCCTACTTAGAACTCAATCATCTCCACCAGGGAGTCCTTAGGATAGAGTTCAGAATTGTTTTAATTAACACATTCTTCCATCTCACCAGATTATAAAAAGTAGAATGATGATCATTCTCTTGATCAGACGACATTATGTATGAGTTCTACAATGAACAACTGTAAACAAAAACTTCTTGTATTTAATTACATACGACTTGAACTATGTTATTCATTGAACACATAACAATGGTAAGAAGTGAAATGAAAGTATGAGGCACAATAGGGATGAAAGATATTGAAGTTAGATCATATAAAAATTTACTTCATCGACACTTATTCGAATATCAGTTGTTTATCAATTTAACCAATGAAAAAATATCAGCCAAGGTTTAATAGATCTAGCACGTATACACAAAATACAAAGTAATAAGTATCTTTTGATAAGAATTTAAATATGCACCATATCAACTGAATTCGTCACAACTAACTTGTGGAAGCTGTAAATTCACGATATCCTTCTTAAATATTACCTCAATTATGAATAATTACAATTTAGAACCATTTCCTAAATAATTTATATATATATATATATATATATATATATATATATATATATATATATATATATATATATATATAAAGAATCGACATAATATAGATAATTTGAATGGTTTATATAATTAAAAATATGAGGAAACATCACTCACTATAACACTTTTATGGGGAGGATATGAAATTTGTTCAATCATTTTTCCAGTTATAAAAACTTAAAATAATAGAAAATAAATATAAAAAATCATGATATTACCTAGTAACCATAAATCTTGTACATGTTCAGAAATATAGATTCCATTGTTATCAATTATTAGAAGTTAGAAGTTTACGATAATTCTCTACTAAAAATTTAAACAATTGATAAAATACCATATCCAAGGGATTGATGATATATATAAGTTGATCTTCAATTTTTACTTGTGCTCCTTCCTCTTGTTTTCACTTACCAATCCCAAGACTTCACCAATACCTCCCAACCAACGCTAGGGGTACTCTTCTTCCCCCTTATCCCCCCGAGCCGCAAAGGGGCCATACACAGTAAAACTAGAAACACAATAGCACAAACTTGTCCTCGCAAGGAAAAACTTCCATTATTTACACAAGTTTTCCAACCAAACTCTTCACAAGTAAACTGATCAAGAAATATTTTGACAACATAATAGTACTTCAAAAATGAGATCCTTATCTCTTCCTCTCCATTTCATTTATAAGAAAAATACCAATGACACTTGTCCTCTCATGCACAAAAAAATAATTTTTAATAATTTAATCAAGGATTATTCACCCACACCACTTGTCACACTCTCCCAAAGTTGCACATGTAAAGTCTCTTTTATTTTGATTAATTAGGCATTTTCCCTCACATTCCCCATTGTTTCCTATTTTTTCTCTTAGTTGTCCCTTAGTTCCCCAATCCTTCATTTATTTTGTGTCCCCTAACTAGATTTTAGTTTGAGTTGGATTAGGAGTCTTCTTTTAGTTAGGATTAGTGATTGACTGAATCAAGATGCTATTCTATGTGGACGACCTATTCTCTCATGTTTTATTTTATTTTTAATAAAAAATCATTTTTATTATTTTCATGCACACATGTGCATATACCCAATTCATTCTTATTTATTATTTTATTTAGTTTACTAGTCTAATTCCATTTTTCCCTTTTGATGTTTTAATTTAGTCAAACCTATTATACTTAGACTCTTTGTTATTTTCTTGTTTATAATTTAATGATAAAATGTATGATCTTTTCTAAAACTCTAAGTATTTTTATTTTACTTTCTAGGCCTTCTAGATTTTCTTGACTCACTATTTGATTATGCAACGTTCCCTTCAAGACACACTTTTGTTCTCCAAAGGTGCCACTCACCTTTGACTAGTTTGGAAGTTTTTCCGACACTTGGAGTCAACACTCCCCTTGGTCGACCTTCTGAGAGAATAAGGGATTTTCTAAGAAATAAGGATTTTGCCTTATTGTGCAACCCTTAGAATTTTTTGTGAGCAACTCTCTTAGTCTGCCCTCACAACATCATGGAACTCTCGGAATGAGGTAATCTTCAACCTTCGTTTAGGTCATGATTGGAGTGTTGGTAGGCTATGACAGGGACACTACCACACCTCTCTCTCACCTGTCTGGTTTTCTGTGTATGGCCCCTTTACTCCATATGTGAGTTGGATTAGTAAGCGCCACCATGCCTACATCCACTAACAAAGGAAATTTAAATAATCCATATACATAATATCCATACTAAAACCATTATATAAATCACATGCGTGTAAATCAAATACTCAAACCAAACAAAATTCCACTCCCTGACTCAATCCATAGGCCAAGGAAGTTTGTTGATGCCATCAACATCCTCAACCTGTCATGTATCCTGCACACTCAGGAGAAATCATCAATAATACTTGTCAATATATATACATTTAGAAATTAACATATAAATCAAAATGACATCATAATATAACTCATAATCAAGTATAAATCATAATGTACCATAACCGGATCACTTGCTCGCAGGTGTCCCTAAAGAATAAGTCAATGTAAAATGTGATCAGTGGAACTAGATGTTACATACACCACCTCTTGTTTTAAACTTCATCCTAAAGTTTGTACCATCTAATAATGAAAGTAATAAATGTATCTACCATAGATATACATATCTAATATATCAAACAAATAAGTAAATTGTTGACACATCTCATATGCGTCCTCCCATGTAACTGAGTGTGGACTATAATTGTCCCACTAGACCTTGACCTGATCAACTATTTGATGTCGTAGCTATTGAGTGTGATGGTCCAGTATGTGGAGTGGCTCCACCATGAGAGAAACCTTATATGACACCTACAAATAACTCAAGTCAATAACATGTGACAAAACTGAAATATAATGTCGCAAAATAGATACATGGAATATGTTGTGGATACGTCTAAAAGAATCATGCAAGGCTAGTCAGTAAGCCACGGGTCCTTTATTTTCCACAACTTCGAAAGGTCCCAAAAATCTAGGAGAGATTTTATCACCCTTTCCAAACTTGATCAAACTCTTATGCAGTTTTACGCACAAGAAAACTTTGTCGTCGACCTCATAACTATGATTAATGCGATGTGCATCAACATAACTCTTCTACCGATCTTATTCTTCTTTAATCCTTTGTATTATAGTTCACATCTTCTCTTCCATTTCTTGATGACTTCTAGTCCCACCAGGACCCTATCCTCGAGTCGATACCATCTCAGAGGTGTCTGACATGGTCATCCATAAAGAAACTCAAACGGTGCCATCTTAATCGTACTCTGATAAATATTGTTGTACACGAATTCTACCAATGGTAAGAATTTTTCCCAGTTTTTTTGTTGGTCCATTACATACATTCACAACATATCCTCTAAAATATGATTCATTCTTTCAGTCTTTCCATCTTTTTCAGGGTGATATGCGGTGCTAAAATTCAGTTTCATTCCCAAAGCCTCTTGGAAACTATTCCAAAATCGTCTTGTAAACATTGATCCTCGATCATATATGATATTGCTTGGTAAACCATGCAATCTCACAATATCGCTAACAAAAACTCTAGCTATGTCAAGAGCATGATACATTGTACGCACTAGGATAAAGTGTGCACTCTTCGTCAGAGTGTCAACGACCACACAATTGGAGTCATGTCTCCTTGTCGTTAGTGGAAATCCAACAATAAAATCCATTGAAATGACTTCCCTTTTCGATTTAGGAATCACGTATGGTTGTAACAATCCCACAAGATGTCTATGTTCAGTCTTCACTTGCTAACATTCAAGACATATTTTCACATAATTAACTATGTCAGTCTTCATTCCTTTCTAGAAGAATAAAGGCTTAAGGTATTCCTTCATCTTCGTGACTCCAGGATGAGCCATATATACTGCTCGATGAGCTTCGTTTAAAATTAAAATTCTTAATTTATCATTAGGCGGTACATAATTATGTTTTTATACCTCAATAAACCATCGTTTTCAAATGAATAACCTTCATACCTCGGTACCATCATGGTATCTTGTCTGGTATTATTCTTAACTTCCTTGTACCAATCATCTTCAATCTATAATGTTAGAATATTTTCTCGAAGATTTGTTGTAAGAAGTATTACTGAGAATATGCGTGGTCTCCAACTTAACACATCTGCTACTCTATTCATCGTTCCTTTAATGTAGGAAATCTCAAAGTCATATTTGCTAAGTAGTTCTGACCAACGCCTTTGTTGCGCGTTCAAGTCACTCCGAGTAAATATGTGTTGTAAGCCATTGTGATCCATTTTTAGTTTGAATTTCCATCCAATAAGATAATGTCTCCATACTCATAAGGCATAAAAAATCACTAGTAACTCCAAATCATGTGTTACGTAATTCTCTTCATGCCTTCTTAGTTTCCTTGAAATGTAAGTGATCACTTGACCGTCTTGCATTAACACTCCACCTAAACCTTCCTTGGATTTGTCCGTGCATACCAATAATTCCTTGTCCATATCAGGAACCTTTAGTATTGATGTTGTCATTAATAACTCCTTATGTCTCTGAAATGCTTCCACGCATTTCTCTGACCACACAAATTTATTATTTTTCTTCTGCAATTCAGTAATCGGATTTTCTATCTTTGGAAAACCTTCAACCAAGCATTAATAATAACATGCCAAACCCATAAAAATACATACTTCTTGTACGTTCATTGGTGTTGGAAATTCCATAATAGCCTCAACCTTCACTGGATCCACAACGATTCCTTCTCCAGATATGATATGTCCCAAATAATGAATCTTTGTCTGGTAAAAAGAACACTTCGAAAACTTCCCGTACAACTTGTTTTCTCTTAGAAGCTATAAAACTAATATCAAGTGTTCATTCTTCTCTTCTTTCGTCCGAGAATAAATCATTACGTCGTCGATAAATACTTGTACAAACTTGTCCAAGTATTCACAGAATACCCCATTCATCAAAATCATGAATATGTCTGGGGAATTCATCAATCCAAATGGTAAGACAATAAACTCATAGTGCATGAATCTCGTCTTAAATGTGGTCTTAGGGATATATTTCTCCTTAATATGTAATTGATGATATCATGATCTCAAGTCGATCTTTGAAAACACCGTTTCTCCTTTCATCTGGTCAAATCAATCATCAATTCTTGGCAACAGATACTGGCTTTTTATTGTGGCCTTGTTTAATTGATGATATTCAATGAAAATCCTCCACGGTCCATCCTTCTTTCTTACAAAAATCACTGGTGCACCCCACGGTGATAGACTTGGATGTATCAATCCCAAATCCAACATTTCTTTCAATTGCATATTTAACACTTGCAATTCTGGTGTCGAAATCTAGTATGGAATTCTTACAATTGGTTATGTTATGGGTTTTATGTCTATAGTAAACTCCAATTCTCTTTATGGCAGTAAACCTGATAGTTCCTCAGGAAACACATTGACAAACGCTGATACTACAAGAAGGTTTTCTAATCCTTCCATGTCTCATTTTTCGTTAAGTGCTAAGACGACATATAACTTGCATCCTTTGCACATACTTTTTTGTAATTGTAGAGAAGAAATAAATCTTAGTGACACCCCCTGGTTTCTTCCCACAATTACTCTACTCTGTCCCAAACCGTTCATCAAACTTAACTATTTCGTCTTGTAGTTGAGTATCGCATTGTGCGATCCTAACCAATCCATTCCAATTACAATGTCATGAGATCCTAAGATCGTGACATAAAGGTTTACACTTGTGATGAAATCTCTCAAGTTAATGTTACAACCCTTAAATTCCCCCCCAACCTTTTTCTTGGCACCAGATGACATTTCCACATAACTAAACTCATCTTGTTCTACTTCCTTCACCTTAATTATTTTAATTGCAACACTAGATATAAAACTCTCAGTAGCTCTTGGATCTATCAAAACACTAAATTACTGATCAACTATCATACCTAAAGTCTCAAGCACTGTAGACTGATGCTCGACCTAGAGGTTATTAACCGCTGCATGAATCTTGTGGGCCTTGCCCAAGTCTCCAAGTGCAGTTGGTCCTGATGATCTGAAAACTCTTTCCTTCTCAATCGAACATTCTCTATGGTAATCTGGCTATCCACATGTCCAACATCCATTCTTCAGATATGTGCTCCTAGTCCCAGAAGTAATAGTTGTTTTCCTAAGAGTCTATTGTATTGATCTGTTATGTAGACCAGATATAAATTGTTGCTTTTGTTGCAGACGACATTGTTGTTTATGTTGTGGTTCTCTATAAGGAGTCCTATGATGAGGAGTTTGTTGGAACGATGTCGAGAATACAGGTCCTATGGGTGTATCATGATGTCCATAAGTCTTTCTATCTGGTGTCTGATGTTATGATGCTCTAGGTGGCACCTGTCCTGTCTACTTGGAAGGAGTCCTACCCTGGCCCCCATTATTTATTTCTTCCTCAACAATGAGGGCCTTCTGAACTGCATCGTGCAATGTTTGAGGTATCAATATCCTCACTTTTTCACAAATGTTGAAGTTGAGGCCGAACACAAACTTGTTAACTTTTAATTTAAAAGTGTTTATATGTGGAGCGTATCTAAGTAGCTTCATGTACCTGGCCTCATATTCTGGTACCATATGAATTCCCTATCGTAAGTCGTTGAACTCATTAAGTTGGCACTCAATGAATTCATTGGAAAAATACCTCTCTCGAAATCTTTCCTCGAACAATTCCCATGACACGTCTTCAATGACCATGTTTAGTTGAGGTAAGAGTGTCTTCCACCAAAGAAGCACACTCCCTTTCAGTTGAAATACCTCCATGCTAACCTTCATGTTGGATGTGTAATCATGTAGTGCGAAGCACATCACCATGTTCTCCAACCATGCCTCTACGGCTAAGTTGTCCGTGGCACCCCAGAACTCAGGAAATTTCACCTTCTCGAGTTCTTTGTGTATAATATTGCTAACAGTTGGAGGGCATTGTGAACCCTCATTGGGAACAAACTCTCGCCCTCATCTTGATCAAGGCGGTTGATTAACACCTCTGACATCCTCTGAAAGGATCTCATAATACCTAGCACATCTCCCACTGCAAGATGCTCCTGCTTAGTAGTCTTATCACCTCCCTATTGAGAACATCCTTCATGCATGGATGCACTTGGATGAAGCGTACCTCTTCCTCCTGCACCACGACATCTACTTCTCCCGCGTCCTCTAACCATGATGCCTGTCATGAAAAAATTTCAAATGGTATTAGCGATACATCTTTAACTATCAATAGAAAATAGTGGAAGGTGTAATGGGTTTGGTGTAACAGAGTGGAACTTCGCTCTGATACCATATGAAACATCCCTTCTGTACACAATACAAGATAATTGATTTCAATGGAGAAGCAATAATTTTTTTTTGAATATTACAATTACGCATTTTCCGATTCAACAATGAATTAAGAAAGAAGTTTATGTTACACGATGACAAAAGTTAATTATTATATTCTCAATCAACATCAAGACATTCTTAATCCAAAAAGTTATAATAAAATGTAAAATCACTACATTATATCACGCGATCGAAAACATGTGCAACATTATCAACCTGCCCAATCTTACCCTGCAAGGTTAGGACCTTCAAGACACATAATCAACGCTCAAGTCCAGGATTCATCCAATTGATTTTGACTATTTAAGGTCTCAGGAATGGCGACTGTTCTAAGGTACAAGAAGGTATTTATTTCCCCAAATCCACCTAGTCTCAAATTCAATTGTAAGTTTAACTCTAATTAACTAATCAATAGTTTAACGATACAAAAATTGTTCGACAACACAGGTATTCCAACATAGGACGAACACCTTCAGTAACCACTCACATAACTAGATCAAAGATCAACACACTGATGTTTTCACGTGGTAAAACCCCTACGAGGAAACATCCACGGCCCTAGCCAATGCGACCACTTGGAGCAGCTTATTAATGCAAAGAAAAAGATTACAAAGAGATTTTACAAGAGAGTTTCTCACAATAAATCATCGGCAAATGACCCTCCATGCTCTTCAAATAGAGATCATGGATCAATCGGGTGTTAAGCCATAGATCAATGGTTGTTAAGATCGAGGAGAGTATGAATCGTCATATCACTCTATGTCGGGAACATATCGTGACCATCAGATTTAATAACTACAAATGAATACTAATGCATACTATAGAAACACACTAGAAAAAACACTTTTACCTAATGACATAATAGACCAACTAGATCTTACTAACTCCTAAGTTTCTAAATATACTAACATCTCCCGTTAAGAACAACTTGGGATAGGATTGATGGATTTACAATAGTGACACAATAGGAGAAGGAAGGAGGCATTACAAACTATCCCCCTTAATGACAACTTCCTGAGCTCCTAACATAGATCGAAGTTTGGAAAACTTTGCTTCTGTAAGAGACTTTGTGAAAATGTCTGCAACTTGATATTTTGTAGAGAAAAAGAGCACTTCAATAACTTGATCATCAATGAGCTTTCTGATGAAGTGCATGTATATCTAGATGTGTTTTCTACAATGATGTTGAACTGGGTCTTTGGCAAGCTTGATGGCACTCTGATTGTCACACCAAAGGTTGGTCGGATGCTGGTGCTGGAATCCAAACTCTGAAAGGATCTGTCGAAGCCACAGGGCCTCCTAACTTGCATTTACCGTTGCTCGCTACTCTACTTCTACTGAAGAAAGTGCAATAGCCTATTGTTTATTACAGGCCCAAGTGACAGGTCCTGAACCAAGGATGAAAACATAACCTGTAGTAGACTTCCGATCATTAGGGTCGCCAGCCCAATCTGAATCAGTGAAACCAACCAATAACAGAGTCCCCCCTAAACTGTAATGTATCCCGAACTGAACTGTACCACGAACATAGCGAAGTATCCTTTTAGTTGCTTTACAATGGCTTTCATGGGGTATTTGCATATATCGGGCAACAAGATCAATAGAAAAGGAAATATCAGGATGGTTATGATTCAAGTATAAGAGGCTACCAACTAACTGACGATACAGGGTGGCATCAACTTCAGGAGAAGTACATGTGGCAAAAATCTTGACTACAGACTCAAAGGGAGAAGGGGTTGGTTTACAATTGTCCATGTGAAAGCGATGAAGAAGTTCACAAGCATACTTAGACTGGGAAAGAAAAATTCCTTCATTGGTTTGCAAAACTTGGAGGCCAGGGAAATAGTGCAAAAATCCTAAGTCTGTCATTGCAAATGTATTCTTAAGGCTAGTTTTCACATGGTTTAAAAGTTTTGAGTCACTACTAGTAAGGATAAGGTCATCAACATAAAGGACAAGGATTATGAGATGGATTCCTACTTTATTGGTATAGACATTAGGATCATAATGGCATCTAGAGAATCCAGTGGTAATAAGAAAGCTATCCATTTTAGCATACCAAGCTCGGGGAGCTTGCTTGAGACCATAAAGAGATTTCTTGAGGTGACAAAAAAGGCTAGAGTCATTCCGGACATAGCCAGGAGGTTGTTCCATGTAGATTTATTCTTTCAAATATCCGTGCAAGAAGGTGGATTTAACATCCATCTGATGGACCTCCCATTTATGTGAGGCAGCAAGGGCAAGAACAAGGCAGATGGAATTCATTTTTGCTACAAGGGAAAAGGTTTCATTATAGTCAATTCCTTCAACTTGGGAAAATCCTTTGGCAACTAACCGAGCCTTATGTGTTTCAACACTTCCATCTGATGCATACTTAGTTATGTAGACCCATTTGCATCTAACAAGTTTTATTCCTTTCAGAAGAGGTACAATATCCCAAGTATCGTTTTCCATTAAAGAACGATACTCTTCATCCGTTGTTGTATCCCAATCTGGATGACCTGAAGCTTATGCAAATGTCTCTGGATCATGAGTTTCTAAAACTTGAGCCAAAAGAGAAGAGGCTCGTTGGAACTTTGAATGTGTTCGATGCTGATCTAAAGGATCACTGACAAGATCACCAACTGCTTCTCGTGTTGAACGGACCCATCTAGGAAGCGATGGAGCTGGTGCTGGTTCAGGTTCAAAGGACTCATCTGGAGGAGGGTGAGCAGGCGGAGGTGGATTTCATCCTCACTATCATCATCTGAAGAAGAAACCATATCATAAGAAGGCACAAACACCGAATATGGCTCACAGGCCGAAGAAGGCACAATCACCAAATTAGGCTCGCAGGCCAAGCGATTTTCATCAAATTTAACATCTCTTCTAATAATAATTTCATTACAATTTGATTGAAGAAGTCTGTAACCTTTGAAATCTTCAGAATAACCAACAAATATACACTTCTCACTTTTAGGCTGCAATGTTTTCCTTTTCTCATCAGGAATGTGAGCCCATGCTATACTGCCAAATACACGGAAGTGACTTACATCTGGTTTAATTTTAGTCCATGCTTCTTCCGATGTTATATTTTTAAGATCCTTTGTGGGAGTGTGATTTACTATGTAATTTGCACAGTTGATGGCTTCCGCACAATAATTTAGACTTAATCCCTTAGATTGGATCATACAATTAGACATTTCTTTTAATGCGTGGTTATTTCTCTCAACAACACCATTTTGTTGTGGTGTATATGGAACAATGTGTTGCATTTGGATTCCTTGTGTAGTGTAGTAGCTTGTAAAATTATTGTTCACATATTCGCCTCCATTATCTGTTCTTAACCTTTGAATTTGATGTCCAAATTGCTTTTCTACAAGGGCCTTGTAGGCAAAAAACTTGTCAAAAACTTCACTCTTGAGTTTTAAGAAGTAAACCCAAATACGTCTGGAAAAGTCATCAATGAAAGTTAAGAAATACTTGCACCCAGAAAAAGAAGGAGAAGAAAGTGGACCACACAAATCATTGTGAACAAGATGCAAAGGACCCAAGGCATGCCAAGAGGCATGTTTTTCAAAACTGACCCAATGATGTTTGTCGAGAACACAAATGACACAAACACCATCTCTGCATGAAACAAGAGGAAGACCAGCCACCATCTATTGATTGCATAGTTGCTGCAATGAGCGATAGTTTAGATGACCAAACCGCTCATGCCAAACTTTGCTCAAGTCATCACTATGAGAAAAAAAAACTAATGAAAAAGATGATGACCCAAAGTTGTCAAACTTGTACAACCTAGTAATATCATTAACAATTCCAGTTGCAAGAACATGCTTAGGATCTTTTAGATCCTTTATTACAACTTGGTGAGGTGAAAACTTGACGGTTTTACCTTCACCTGAATGAGTGATTTGATATGCCAATAGAAGGTTATAAGAAAGACTTGGAACACACAATACATCATTGAAATGGCCATTATCTACTTGAACTATTCCAGATCCTACAACACTAAGAGATCTATCATCACCAACAAATATTTTCTTGGTGTTACATTCATTTAGAGAAGAAAATATGGCTTTATACTTAACCATATGATAATATGCTCCTGAATCAATAAGCCACTCATCAGAAGAAGAAGTAGTAGTAGAATTTGAATTGAAGGAGAAACTAGAAGTAGAAAGTGCATGTCCATGAGAAGAAGAAGTAGAATCAAT